>JAENPR010000989.1:0-241132 GCA_018135685.1 Themeda triandra | reverse complement strand
AGTTTACAAACAGAGACTAAACAGTCTAATGTTGTTGTCACTAGCATCATGAGGAGCAATATGAATCGATCGGATTGTCTTGGTAGAGAGAGCCTGTTAAATTGGAGAGACCAGCAGGTGTTTAAAGGAGAGCTTCAGCAAGTGGACATCAAGCATAAAATAGCCATCCTTTAATTTGATTGAATAGATAAGTAAACAAGGGTAAGTTGAGCATACCACAACTTATGTTAAGTAGACAAAGAATCAATGGCTCCCTTGTAGTTACTTTATATGATTTATTATGAGCAGGCTAGGCAGTGTTTTGGCCTTCAGTACTGATGAGCTGAGTAAGAAAAAAAACCCACTGTTATTTAGCCAAGAAATTAATTATATGGGGTGGAATATAGAAATTAAAGTGTAGTAGCCGCGGAGTGCAGTGCAAGGAATGAAATAGATGACAGATCGAAGAGGAAGCCATATTCTTCGTTATTAAAAAATAGTGGATTGGAGTATGTAATACCTGGAGATCAGATGCTGTGCTGTTGCTTGTGATGTCTCCAAAATCGAAACACCAAGCCCTAGCCTCCTTTTTTCCTCAACGAGAAGTGTCCAGTGTGTGTCCTAGACTCCTAGGCTGCTAGCTAGTTGGAGAGGTTTGGGTGCCTGGTGAGTTCAATTCGCACAAGGCTACGCAAGCTTCGTTCTCTGCTAGTTTGAGAGTTGTGTCGATTCCTTGTGAAGAAAACAAGTATGTATGGTTGGTTGCTATGCAAGGGCACAGGGCAGCAACTAGTGCTAGTATTGTTACATAGGAGTTTAGGAGGGTCGCTCAGATCCAGATCATGATCATCCAGCAAGTGTCTGGAAGCGAAAGCAAATGTGTGTCCCTAGCCTCTAGGAAAAGCATGCACTCCCTTGCCAAGACAAAGTGACAAAGACAAAAAGGACGCCGAGCTGGAAACGAGTGCCAAGAAAGAGCATAGCACAGCGCAATGCAGATCAGGGATTCCCAAAAAGCATGAATTAAAGCATAGAATAAGAGGGAGGGGAGGGCCCAAACAAAGGAAGCAAGGAAGCAAGGAACCTGGAACTGTCGGGGAACACGGTTGTTGGTTCCGAGTTGTGTGGCCACGTACCGTGGCGACTGGCGAACGCGCTTTGTTGTTTCGTTTGACGTTGAAGCAGCGAGGCTCCACCGGTGGCGCATCACGTCGAATGGGAAGCGAGCACTGTCTTATGTTGCAGTGCCGTGGCCGCCAGCACAGCCCGGCCGGGCGCCGGCATCTGCATGCTCGCCGGCGTACCCCACCACCAAGGCTCGTGGTTCCCCGTGCACGCACGGTGGCCAAGTGTGCAGGCGCAGCCAGGCAGCGGTTGAGCTTGCTTCCGGCTGCTACTTCTGTTCCGCATCCCGTCATCCCCTGACCGCTCGGCACACTCGACTCCTACTTTGTTTGCTTCGTGTCTTCGGCCGGCACGGGTCGATCGATCAAACCATGTCCCCGCCTCTTTGCAGCCTGCACTCAGGACGACGTGGCAGCGCTGTGGACAGACGAGGTTAACCGCGGGGAATCCAGAGTTGGCGACGAATACACGCGGCCGCCCACAACCAAGCGCGACAAAGTCGGATGTGACCGTTCATTGCTCCGGCCTCCAGGTAGATCATGTAGAAATCCCAGGCCGTGCTTGTCTCGTGCGGTTCAAGGTGTAGATGCAGACAGAACAACACTCAACTATTGCACCAAGCCAGCAACAGAGCCAGTCGTTCAAGGTGGAAAATATTGGAGTGCGGTTGTTTCAGCTGGAGAAGAACACATCGAGATTCAGAAGAGAGACACGGCGGGATTCGGCAGCATATTCGCACTGTCAGAGAAGGAAAAACACAATAAGTTTCTTTTTTTTCTCGAATACGCAAAAGATTTGTGCGTCATTGTATCAAGTAGAAAAGTGTTTTACATGCGCACAGGCGCATTTTGGGAGGATGAAATTTACAACAAGCACTGCCTCCTCTTGGTTTACACGTGGCGATTACTCGCGGACTAGTTTTCCTAAGCGGCGTGCCTGCCTCTATCCAACGGTCGGCGATTTGTTTGATCTTGGCGAGAAGTTCGGTGCTGGTGCTTGTTTCATTCCGGAATAATCTTGCATTCCTCTCTTTCCAAAACTCCCATGCCACTCGTGAAGAGGGTGTCCGCCCTTCCTCTTGGTCCCGTGCCACCTCGTTCGCCATTGCTCCCACCACTCGGAGATGGAGCCCCGCCCACGTGGGAGGCGTCGACTCCCGGCGTTGTCAACACGATCCACTAGATGTGTCCGGAGAAGGAGCAGGTGGTGATGATGTGGTCAATGGTCTCCGGTTCTTGATCGCAAAGGTAACACTCATCGCGCGCGTCCAGCCCGTGACGGTGCCTCTGTCGGCGGTCCATTGCCTCCTCCGAACGGCCAGCCATAGGAAGATCCGGATGCGCGGCGGTGCCCAAGTGCTCCGGATCCTGGTGCAACCGGGTATATGGGGTGGGAGGCAAAGTCACGAGGGCATTGTACGCTGACCTGGAGGAATAAGTCCTTGAGCTCCATCCACACCAAGCGGTCCGCGTTGTTGTTGACGTTTCTAGCTCGATCGAGGTTCCACGGCCGTACGCATGTTGGTGCGTTGCTTGAGAACCGAGATGCCCCCGGTGATTTGGGCGTACCCAAGCACGTCTCGGGAGCCCATCTTGCCACCCTTGTTGTCACGGATATCCATGTGGGCAGCCCGAAGTCTAGCGAGGTTCGAGCATTGTGCTTGGCTTTCCCTGGATCAACGACCCGTCCGAGAGGCGGTTTGACGTCGCATCGTAGGAAACGGTGTACGTGGAAACTTCAAAGAAGTGCTGGACATCACGGGCACATGAAGAGGTAGTTCCGCCAGGCCACGATCTCGTCGGCCTCATTGCAGCCACAACAATCTTGATTGCAGTAGCGATGGAGGATAGCCTAAGATCCGGGATTCCTAGGCCCCCCCCCCGGTCCGTGAGGCGACACACGTGGGCTACGCGACCATGCATTTTCCGCGGATGCTTTCCTTCTTGCCGGTCCACAAGAACCTCCCGCAGTTGGTGTTGATCTCTTCGAGTGCCTAGGGAGCGGGCCGTCGGCAATGATGGTGTAGATCGGGACTGCGCACGGGACCGACTTGATCAGCATGAGCCCCCCGCTCCTGTTCATTAGTGGACCGTGACAAGCCGGCATGCGTCTGGCGACCGCGTCCACCGCGGACTATATCCTGGCCTTGGGCACCTTCTTCGTGCTCAGAGGTAGGCCAAGATAAGTGATGGGGAAGTCAGCCACCTCGGCACCCCTAGGATGGCCTGAAGCTGCTGCGTGTTGTCCTCTCGGAACGTGGATCGACGTGATGGAGCATTTCGCTAGATTGGTCCTTAGACCGGAGGCATCGCCAAAGATCTGCAGGATTGTCTTTATCGCATTCGTCTTGCCCACGCCGGGTGCATGAAGAGGATCACGACATCGGTGTAGATGCTGCAGCGGGTGCCGGATGGCGTGGCTCCCGTAGGCCCGGGCGGCTATGCCTCGCGGCCGAGGCAACCAGTCGCGAATGCTTCCATCATAATAATGAAAAGCATCGGCGATATGGAGTTTCCCTGACGCACCCCTCTCCCGTGTTGGATGGTCCCGCCGGGCGTGTCATTAATGAGGATTCTAGAGGTGGCTGAAGATAGCAAAGACTGACACCTGGGCCGCCGCCATTGTTCCTCGAACCCGAATGCTCGTAGGCTGTCGGCGGAATGGCCATGACACGATGTCGAACTGCCTTGGAGATATCAAGCTTTAGCGGGCCTTAGGGATCTTCTTGCTTCGCAGTGAATAGCCACTCGTTGGACGCATTTGAAGTTATCGTGATGGTTCGGCCCTTGATGAAGGCGTTCGGTTAGGCGAGATGAGATCCGGCAGCCTCGAGGCAACCGGTTAGCCATGAGCTTGGACGCCATTTTGCCAAAGCTATGGATCATCGTGATGGGTCGGTAGTCTCTGCGGGCTGTTCTTGCTTCTTGGGCGTAAGCACAACGAAGGCGTTGTTTAGCTTGTCGAAATCTCTTCCCGTCACCGAAGAAGAGGGCGTTGATGGCTGCCGTCATCATCCTTGATGACTTGCCGGGCGGACTTGTAGAAGGCCGGTGAAGATGTCGTGGCTCGAGGCTCTCATAAAGGGGGCATCTCGAGCACGACCACCTCTACCTCCTCCACCGAGAAGGGCAAGTCAAGTGCGTGAGAGGTCCAGCGGCCGGATGCCGACTGCTTGGAAGTCGAGCTCGTACCCGGCCTGCCTCGGGTGGCGAATACCTGCTGAAAGTGTGTATAGATGGCTGCCTCGATGTCTTCATGCGTGGAGCAGGTGTGCTGTTCCTCTTGCAACCTGGTGATGGTGTTCCTCCATTTCCTTCCGTTGAGCTAGCAGATGGAAGTATTTCGTGTTCGCCCCCATCAGCCAGGTATCTGACCCGCGACCTCTGGCGTGCAATGGTGCGCTCGAGGGAGGATAGACGGCATAGGCCAAGGCATTTAAACTTGAGGTCCTTGCACAGCTCTTTATAAAATTTACTTTTAAGTTACCAATAGCAAACAAATTTGTCAAAACTTCTGGTTCCGAACTAATGAGGCAAGAAGAAGAAATATATTTGTGGAGGGGAAGGTTCTTATATGCGGTAAATGAAAAATGTAAAGTATAGTGGTTTTGTGCCTTGAAATTGATGATACTACAAGAGTTCTTTAATCAGAATGGAACAGATAACAAAACGTTGAATTATATGCACTTTATAATGATGATACGAGTATAGCATACCACAGCAGCGGCGTCTTTGTAGTAGTTGTTATGATGTGTCACTAATAAGGAGTATTCACTGTATGTTCAGCCTTCAGTTCAGTACCTGAGAAGTGAAAGGTCATGTTATTGTCCAAAGATTGGCCTTCAAAGCACGCAGAAAGCATACATAGAAGACAGAGAAGATGGATGAAAATAGCAGGAGAAACTATACATAAGATCGCCTGGAGCTCAAGATGCTGGACCTGCCCGTGTCCTCTTTTCTCCAATGCAACGTGTGCCCCCCTAAATCAGAGCTTTCTGGAGCTCAGGTTTACAGACTTTACTCGTCATTTCCAATTCCAACCTTCCTATTCTCCTCTGCCATGGCCGGGATCTGGGTTGCACGGTGCAGACTTGAGGGGAGACCGGGAGAGAGCACTTGGTAGCTTCTACAGCCAGGCACTTGCACTTCCTTTTCCTTGTGATGCAGGAAGTGTAGGTACCATAGACGAAAGATGGATGAACCTGACTGGAGTAAGAAACAAAATAAAATAGGATGCTACATTATTTGTTTGTCAGCAGAGCAGAAAGAAAAAGTGAATACCTGGAGCTCAGGGATCTGCGGCCGTGTGTAACTCCAAAAGCGGCCTTTCTTCTTCTTCCTCTTACCTCTACGCACAGCGCACAGAGCTTTCCTTCAAAAAAAACAACGCACAGAGCTTCCGGGATCGCCTCTGCCAGCTTACTTGTGAAGCTATGAACTGCCGACATGGCCATGGCCAGTTACATTTACAAGGACATGATTGACAAGACGTAAAGAAAGAAAAAGAGGACTCAGCAGTAAAAGCATACCATGAGAGCATCGTTGTTCCTGTGCTTGTCGAGAGCACGTTTGGATTGGTGGCAGACCGCGGAGAAAAAGTGGATTCCTCCGAGACATGCCACAAAGCTAGATAAGATGGGAGGGACCCCTGCGCGGGAACGCTACTGGCAGTGGGAATCCAAGTCACACGCTCTGTTGTTTGATAGATTGAGATTGACGTTGAAGGAGCAACGGCGAACGGACCTGCAGCACATTTCGTCGAACGGGAGACGCGCACTGCCTACTGTCGAGCGTTTGCGCGCGTTGCCACCCCATATGCACTGGTGCTGCTTCCTCCTCCTCCTCCTCGACATGTCATCCTAGCTATGGCGCTCGATCCGCCGTCAGCATTGCAACAAGGTTCGCGATTGATTCCACTTGCAATCGAAGTGGCCGCGAGGTGGGGCATATGGTTGGGAGAATTGGCTAGAAGGCGCCGGGATCCAAAGTGTTTAGACGTGACCTTTTTTTTTTCGAATTTGGTCATGCCAAGTAAAATTTCTTTAGCTAGAAGGCCTTCCGTCCAATCTGCTAGCAACTACCGTTCGTTTGAGTACCGTAGCTCATGCCAAAAGACCATTATACCCCCTCTCATTCGCACCACCGGCGCAGCTCGCCCAACCCCGACCCTCCCACTCGAGCGCTTTCGTTCCAAAGAGAAAAAACACCAATGGCGATGGCCGACACCGCGCCGCTGCCCAAGCCGGGGAACTGGCGCCGCCGCCGGCGCTCCAAGGCCTCGATCCGGTCTCGCTTGGGCCCCGATCCGGTGGTTCCCCCGGACTCTAGATCTAGAAGGTCAGGGATGAGAGCACTTTAGAATTTCTGCTAGCTTCTGATGCTAGGACACAAGGAATAACACAGACCTGGTTCGCAAATGAACTCTACTACCTTCTTGTTCCTTACATAGTAAGGAGCAGAAATAAGCACAATATATGAAGCATCAGGGAGTAAAGGAAATTTTATATAGTGCGAAAGCAAACTAATAAGCAAATAATTAGTTAGTGACTTGAAGATGAACATACCAAAGCCCTGATGCAAATCAGAGCTTTTGAGGCAGAAGGCCAGGGAACTTTGGTGTTTCTGCTAGTTGTGATGCTTCCTTGTTAAGCCAACTATGCTTAGGTAGGGTAGGAGCAACAAGAGTGTCAGATCTCGTCCGAGAACACCAACAGATATGAACTTACGTTGAAAAAAAAAACAGATCTGGACTGCTAAGTGCCAACAAACCCATCGAATAGAAAGTCAACCTTGGACCACTCATCTGAATGGAGGTATTAGCATTTGGTCCCTAATATTACAATAAATTTGAGTCAATGATGAAGCACTAATATCTATACTGTAGAGTAACATACTTATAAATCTGTTTTTGATGACTAAACTCATTGTTTTGGGCCATCAGTTATCGGTGCCTTGCCTATCATTTCTCCTAGTACAAAACGCCTGCTGTTAGTGTCGTCCATTGGTATTAGGAAGCAAATTGAGATGTTAAAGCTTCAAAGTTTCACATTACCAGCTTTGTAATAAAGCGCTAGTATCTAAGGTGGTATAACATTGTGTGTGTGTGTGTGGGTGGGTGGGTGGGTGGGAGTATTGTAGGTCGTGTAATTTTCGAAGAGTAGTGTGCTTCATTGCAGATGTTTTTATTCACCGCATTATATGAGTCTTCGTCAAGTTAAACAACCAGCCCCTTCAGTTTCCATACTTGTCAGGTGAAATTTGGAAACACGTCTCGAGTGTACTAATCACAAGTTGCAACTTAAAATAGTGTACATGTTTTGTGCACGGTCGTACAAACTGATCTTGCTCATTGTGTATTTGTGTGCAATCTGGAGTAAATTAAAATGCAGTAGAGGGAAACATAGAATAAGCAGAAGCATTGAACCAAAACCAAAACCAAAACCAAAACCAAAACCCATCCACAGACGACGAGCCATAAGAAAAAGAAACGACGAATTTCTGACAGCCTGTTCACCTGTGGCGCATTTCACCGAACGGGTGGTGCGCGGTGTTTGTTGTCGCCGACGCCGACGCCGAGCCAACCACCAGCAGGTGGACAGCTATCGCAACGGAAAAATTAAGTATGTATGGTCGGTACCGTACGTACGTCCAGTGAAATCACGACACGTGGACAAGTATTCCAAGGACTGTGTTGACTCAGATATCGTTACTTTCGTGGCTTCCTGTACGTGAGTGCGGGAGGCCGAGCGAGCCGCTGCTGGTCCTGCAAAATACTCATCCACGCGTCATGATTTCATTGGACGTACGTACGGTGCACGCAGGTACGGACCATACGTACCCAATTTTTTTCCATCGCAACAGCCCCCAGCGCTCGGCCGTGAGCACTGCACGCCGGTGCACCCGCCACGGCCGCACCCCGGCACCACCCGGTGACCTAGGGTCCAAGGACAAAAGTGTGGGACCTCACGCCATCATGTAGGACAAGAGCGTCGACCTTTTCGTCAGGCAGCCGCCATCCCCAACTCATCCGCGGCCTTGTTTAGTTCCAAACTTTGGCATGCCAAAGTTGCGTTCACACACCGTAAATAGCCTTACTGTAGAATTTCATTTGTATTTATAAAATATTATCCAAATATTGATTAATTAGACTCCAAAAGATTCATCTCACAAAGTACAACAAAACTGTGCATTAGTTTTTGATTTCATCTACATTTAAGTACTTTCATACATGTGCCGACATTTTGATGTGACAGGAATCTTCTTTTTTGCATAGTAGAATTTGGGGTTGGATTTCAGGAACTAAACAAGGCCGCGGGCAATGAGGCTGCTGTGCCCTGTCAGATCGAACTGAAGTGAAACGGGACTTTTTTTTTTTTTCTCAGGCTGCTGCGCCGGCGGTTGATGGTGGGAGATGGAGAACAGATGCATGATTCTAGCCTCTACGGCTCTACGCAACTTCACCCATCACCAGCTGATGATTCAACACTGTTGGCGAGACGAGAGGCCGTGTGCCGCAGCGGTTTGTGTCAGCTGCACAAGAAACAGCAGCGATTCAGTAGAGAAGACAGACGCGGCGTTCCGTCAGACTGGGCAGCATATTCAGTTCGTGACATTTTGGCTGTGATGTGATTCGAGTTCTGACTAACCACATGATAACTGATGACAAGCGTGCCTATCACGTTACCTGATCAACAGCAGAACAAATCTTCTTTTTTCTTCTGAAATGGATCTGAATGTTTATATGTAAAAAACTCTGCTTGGTCTGACAAATAGGTTGGGTTCCACAAGGCAGAGGAGTTTTTGCTATAAAACTGAATGCTCAACGCATCCATTGGAGAATAAACAGTGCAGTTCAGCAAATTACTTGGTCGCATCAGGTTGCAAGCGAAATTGGCAGTACTAACATTTTGGCTGTGATGTATTGTGAGTTGTGATTAACCACAAGATAACCGATGACAAGCAGGCACTCATCATGTTAATAACTCAACATCAGAGCAAAAGAATTTTTTTAACTTTCTGAAGAAATCAATCTGGAATCTAGATATAAAAACCTGAATTTATAGTTGGATTTGCTTGGGCAGACACGAGATCGTCCAACTCATTGTTGGGCCGTTGTGTGTCAGGGCCTAGAGCAATATTTGAACCAAACCAGGTGTTTGGGCAATGTTTTTCTAATGCATATTCTTTGGACTCTTTAAATAATTGCCTATGACCATAATAGCTGTGCTTTTGCATAAACTAAAAAATAAACCATAATGCATGAAAACGATCTATAAATTTGAAGGGACACATTTTAAGTTTTAAGTGTTATAGAATTGTTTCCATCCACTATTGAGCATACAGGTATTTGAAAAAAAAAAATAGAGAAATCATAATCTGTCCCCAACTTTCATATGTCATTATGAAGCAATATTTTTTCATATGTAATATTTGTCAAAAATGTTCTCCTAGTAATATGCCAAGTGAACGAGCTTAAGAATTATTTGTTTATTTGGCCTCCAAGGAAATTTTCAACCCTCAAAAAGTAATTTATTTTTCTCATAGGGAGTTAGATTAATTGATATGAGTCGTGTGCATTTACGACCTTAATTTGTGGTAACATTACTTGATCAATAAAGCTCCCCCTGTTTTACTCAAACAAAAAACAATGCGAATTACATTACAACAACCTTGTTCAACTGAAATGGAGCATAGCACCCACAAAATAAGATTATGAATACACCCTTCTACCACGACAGATAAGGAAAAGAATGTTGGTATATCTATAGCTAGCGAATATGCAGAAGAGGCCTTATGCAAGTCCCTCTCCCTGTGCCAGGTTTGGCTCCTGGTCACGATTCAGGATGCCAGCATGAGTGAGGAGAGCCCAGAGGTGGGTCAGGAACTCCCCGCCTTTCGCCAGTCGCTCCATGTGCGCATAGGCGTTGTCTGACGGTGCAATATAGAGGACGGTTTCTGCCCAGAACTCGGCCATTACCTTCCAACGCAGAGAAGTGTCTTCTATGGCCTCAAGCTCTGACCCAAGCTTGAGTCCTTTGGTCAAGATGCTATTGTCGACTCCAGAGTAGGCTAGGGCCCTCTGAAGTCCTTCTTTGTTTCGACCATTGGTTCCCAATGCTTCTCTGGCTTTGTACATCACTTCATCAAAGATAGACCTGGTATCAATGCAATTCCCTGGAAGCAATTCTGGGACTTTAGACATCAGGTATGCGCAGTAGCATGATAATTTGGTTGCAACTTCATGGTTATCATAGCAGGGAAGCTTCCTGCTTCTCAACTCTGCATCGTCACATATTATTCTGCAGTAATCAGTTGCAATGTGCCAAATAAGCATGCTCTCTGTTTGAGTCTCATTCTTCAATGTCCAAGAAAACTGTTGGAGAAAACTATTGCACTGCAGTGATGCTTTCCCATTTGTTAGATGTCCATCGCCGGTAGACTTCAGAATGGAAACAATCTGAGGCTTCAGCTTATCAGGTAACTTGACAAAATGCAAACCTTTTGTTGAAAATAGATTGCTCAAACATTGACCTAGACAAGCAATGGCCTTGGAAAAAATAAACATGGACAGAGTGCTTGATTCAAAGGCAAAATCTTTCCTCAAACTAAAGAACCTTGAGCCTTCTATGACAGAGTACTGACCTAGTTTGTTCTGCCAATACCCGAATAATGGGAGCCTCCGCTTACTAATAACAAACCCAAATCTCTTGCGTAAGGCCAGTGGGATGAATCCATCTGGGTTTCCTCTTCCTGTGAGAAAGCAGCAAGCAAGTGATACCATGGCCCAATCAGATCCCAGGTACAATATGAACTGCAATACTTCTACTACAAGGAATGCTCCAATAATTGCGGCTGTGATACTGACACGAGTGACAGTAAGTCCAACTACAAAATTATAGCCTTCAATTCCAATTCCAAAATCTGTTTGAGTCCATGATGAATAGAGCAGGACTACTCCAAGGGCAAATGAGCAAACTATCTTCACTATGACCATGAGAAAGAAGAGTCCTTCCATCCCAAAGATCAAAGCGTACCTGGTGTAGAAGAAATCATACAAGAATGCTAACTCCATCTCAATAACCCTGAATGCTTCTTTGTATTCATAACTAGCGTTGTTATCTGATAGTAACCCTTCAAGAACGAACCGACGTGTCTCTATAAGGCTAGCCTCAGCACAATCCATCCCGAAGAAGCGACGCCTCAGCAGGTGGGACAAGGAATATGATAGGCATGCGCCTTTAATCCGCGAGCTGCTGAGACCATGTGAGATGAGCTTTGCTTCGTTGTCCTCGTCCCAGATCATGCCAACAGTAACAACACCTTCCTTTGGTACTGCCTCACATCTGTACAAAGAGCTTTTACCATTCCATTTACCAGTGACCTTGTAGGCAGGCCAGTGGACCATGTACTTGCAGCCCTTCATGGTGACAGGGTCAAAGGAATCCTCTTTGGAGTGATTACCTCCTCCTAGTGCTGAATTGGCAGCCATGGTGGTGGCGGCATAATCCTTCATGTAATCTGCTACCACTTTGCTAGGATAGGAGTAGTTGACCATCCAGCTAGCTATGGTTCCAAATGTATGAGCAAAGCAGACAGCGGTAAACAGGATGAAGATAGGAAGAATGGTACGATCCCGTAGCCAACGTCGTGTGCTATACAGGTCTAACATTTTGCGTGGCATATCTTCACTGGCATCTTCTGTGCTGTAGAGCAGTTGAAATAGTACTATGCCGAAGTAGATATCATGCTGAAGAATATCGAAGAGACCTCGCTTCCACTGCCTGTTGTCGTCAAGGTCATAGGCTGTGATGGAGTTAGCACCCCCTGCGATCAGGAAAAGAGAGAGCGCCCACACTGGATATATTATTACAATCATCACCTGAGATGACTGCATTAGGCCAAGGGTATATATGACAAGAAGGGGTAGGAGGGTGTAGGCCACCCACAGCCCCCCTTGGATAAAGGCATTGTTGCTACGCCGGCGAAGGGAACCACATACGAGCTGGAAGAATAGCAGCACAGCTGCTCCTGCCATGAAAATCTCCACTTGTATTATTGCCCGCTGTGTCTTGTGATATATTTGTCTAGGGCTATCAAACCAATTCACACTTTCTTTGCCTTCTGTCTCCATGAAGGCCACCACTTCTATTATATGCAATAAGCAGCCCTTCTAGGGTCCTTCAGGAGGTAGGATGTACAATCTATTCCAGCATGCATGGAATAGTAGTGTTCTTTATTTTGTTGTCACAAGTGTGTCTACATTGCCATGGTGTCTCTTCCTCAACACAAAAGCAGGGTAAAAATCAGCTGGGCTAAGACAATACGCAGGCTCTTCCTTTGCGACAC
Organism: Themeda triandra; assembly: GCA_018135685.1. Lineage (NCBI taxonomy): Eukaryota > Viridiplantae > Streptophyta > Magnoliopsida > Poales > Poaceae > Themeda > Themeda triandra. The sequence goes on along the minus strand of JAENPR010000989.1, from coordinate 228,683 downwards.
CCACTTTAATTACCATCATTCGTCTTCCTTCGTTCAAATGCCTAAAGACACAACATCATGATTATAAATGGTTCCAAGCATCTTTTAAAAATGTAAAATTAAATTTGCTGTAAAGGTATAGAACAAAACATAGTTTAGAGTCTACCTATTGATGTTAGGATGTTTCTGTTTTAAGAATTTTTAGGATTTATCTTTCATTAGTAAGTCCCATGAGGTTTAAAATAAAGGCTTCAAAAGAACTTTCCATTGTTAGTTTTATTAATTGGAGGCCCCAAAGATGTCTCTACATTAAGGTTGAGTTTGGTTTGGAACAACATGGAACAAGATGGTTCTATCCTAGTTTTTTAGGATAGGATGATCCTATCTCTATGTTTGGGTGAGAGGACTAGTTATTCTTTTTTTTTTTTTTTTACCGGAAGGACTGGTTATTCTTGTTTTGTGTTTGGAAGGGGGGATGGAGAGGGAGCGGATGAATGGACTTGTTATTCTTGTTTTGTGTTTGGAAGGAGGGATGAAGAAGGAGAGGATGAATGAACTATTGGATCCCTTAGTGGCTATCAACGTGGATCCTAGATGTTAGTTTCCTCTTTTTTTATGGGAACGATGACTCCTCATCTGATATATTACCATATATTCCATGCCGAGAAGTAATGGTATAACTAAGTAACATTGGGTGCAATGCAGCATCACCGTGGCACCGACTACGGGGGCTGTGGAGGCCATTTCTAGGGATAAGTGAGCATTCTTGAACGACTAGGGATGTTACATCACATCAAAAATTGGGCACCGTAAACCAATGATCCATTTCACGTTGTTCTCGATTGAGAGCTGGCACCTCCGCATCGAAGCATTTCTCACTACATTGTCTCGAGGTGCTTTACGAGGTTTGGTTGCTCTTGATGGAACACAATTTTACCAAAGGTGCCAGCAGCAAAGCAGTATCATGGTAGAGAGGGCTTCGCTTGAACATAGTTTGGGCTTCACTCCTTCATGTAGTATGCTTGCGCGGGGTGTAAGTGCAATCAAGCCCTAAGTGGGCTTCAGTGATGTTGACCATAGAATTAATGCACTAATGACTTCTGTAAGTTGCAGACAATGAATTAATCATTGTGTGTGCATGACATGTAGGAGACGCCTCGATTCAAACGGAATGGCTTGGAAGCTCAAAGGACAGGTTTAAATTTATTTTATCTTCTCAAACTGATTATAGGACAAGCCATACTCTTAATGGGATACCATTGGTAAGCTAGGATGAAACAAGTGCTCAAAATCCCCCCCATTGGCCATGTTCTCTATTACTCACTCCCATCCGACTATCCATCTTCCTCTCTCCTCCATTGACGTTCCAACCAGCAAGCTTCAAATCTTAGTGATTCCTTGTGGTGATTAGCTTTGAGAGCGGCAAGAGAAGCTAGAAAAGAGAAAGCTCTTTCCGATTCGAGCTATGAAGGATCTTGCAAGGCTCTTAATTAGCCAGATAGAGGTTGCCCGTGTAGCACTACATGCTTTGTGAGGTGCTCTAAGAAGTTTGTATTGCCCGGATTTGCTTAGTGAAACCCTCAAGCTACCAACTCGGTGTGGTCTTGAGAAGAGGTACGAGTTAGAAGAAACTCCAAGCCTTTGTCGCTCCCACAACAACATGGACTTAGCTAGGCAAGCCTTAATGGCAAGTTGAACATTGGAATAAATATTGTGTCTTGTGTGTTGTGCTTGTAATGCTATTACTTGTGTTTGAATTGAATTTCTAGGGTGTGGACCTGATCTACTTTCTCCAAAAGTTCTAGGTGCAACCACATGTTTAGATAACTCAACACAGCCTCTAGAAAAGTGTTCAAAACCTCGGAGATACACAAAGCTTCTTTGATCTGGTAATTAGTTTGAATTAGCTACGGTTTTAGAAACAAGAGCTATTAACCCCCCTTCTAGACCTTGCAAGATCCTTTCAATTGATATCACTTCCTAATCCTCAGATGCATCTTCCTAGCTCTGCTGTTGGGCAATGAGAATTGACTTTCCACACTTTAGCAGGGTAGAGCAGGTGTGGCCTTATCTCATAGAGATTGGCACCATTCGCGGGCTCACATTGGGTAGGTTTGTCGGGTGCCTAGGCAGCCACCGGGCAATAACCCTGTAGAGATCTAGTCAAGTGTTTCTACTATCGTCATTCCTTTCACAAGGAATGGCAGTCTAGATAGAATATGAGAAGTCACCCCGACCCGGTACAAGGAGATGAGGGGCCATGCACAGCCTAAGCACCGAAACCGTTAGCCTCGCAACCCTCCCCGTCGAGCCTGCTTTGATCACCATAGTGCACATTAGAGACCCGAGTATGTGACTAGATGACAACAAATTTTTTGTGTTGGCCTCACTTAACTCAACAATATGTAGTGTTTGGTTAGAAGACAAAGTGGAGCGGGATGTATGAAAATGGGTGTAACATGATGTCATCTTAGGCTCATGGCTCCATGTTAATATAGCCAGAAAAAGCCCCTAGCATCACACTTACATCTTATACAACAAGCACATGATCTAACTTATAACACAAGACCACAATAACCTTATCCTAGATCAATGGATATGAGCTGCGACTAACAGCCTTGATAAGCAAACCTCTAACTACACTGTCACTACCTCCTTGTCACATGTATTTCTAACAGCCTTGATAAGCAAACCTCTAACTACACTGTCACTACCTCCTTGTCACATGTATTTCAAACAGGATAGTCATGTCTCCAATTTTAGAGATGAGTTGGTCCCGTTTGGTCTTTGATTGAAGCAAACGGAAGTGCATTTTCTATTTGGTTTGGGGACAACAAAGGTGGGATCAGCCACCTGACATGTGGGTCGAGAGGCATTGTTGGTCCACGCGACATAGCTAGCAACAAAGCTAGCCCACCGTGCCCGCAGACGAGCGAATGGACACTTGTCGTCCTAGGTGGAACAACTTTGTCCGTGAATAAAAAAGGGGGACCAGACTCAAGAGTCACGAAAAATAGGAACCATATTCCCTCGCCATGTTTTTGATCCCCTTCACAACGCCTAGGCGTTTGTGGCAGACGCCTAGGCGACTCCATACACACATCTATTAGGCGCCATATGACAAAGCAGATGAAGACGGAAAGGAATAGAGGAAGAGGAAAAGAAAAAGAGGAAGAGGGAAAGAAACAAACAAACGAAGAGGAAGGAGAGGAAGAGGAGAAAGCAAAGGAAGGAGGGAAGAAGAGGAAGGAGGGAAGCAGAGGAAGGAGGGAAGTAGAGCGGAGGCAGGGGCATAGCAGGTGGACAACAGACGGCCAGAGGAGGCAGAGACTCGAGGTAGACGAGCAGAGAGACACTAAGCGGACGAACAGACACTCCAGGCGGCAGCATCGGAGACGCAGGAGCGGCTCCACGGAAGGTGCGGAGGCCAAGCGGTGATGTAGGGCCTACCGGTGGACGAACAGAGGAGCAGCCAAGCAGAACGCTTGCCGCCTGCCGCCTTCTCTCTTTCTCATCCCTCACCGTCACTAGCAACCGCGTTAAAGGCCTCGCATAGTCGATTTCCCGCGTTGTGCCCTCAATTTCACGTCGTGCTCTTGATTTTGCGTCGTACCCTCGATTTCCCGCGGACGCGGTCGATTCCCACGAGGCCACGACCTTTTTCCCGTCTGCGGCCGCGGTCTTTGGCGCGCTTCACCCGCAACTGGCATCCGACGTCCGTGGTGGGGACGTAGGCATCCGCCTGATGCCAAACTACACCTAGGCGACGCCAACTCGATTAAGCGGACGCCATACCAGTGCAGGTCGTGGCGCCTCCGACACCTAGACCCTCTCGCAATGCCTTATCTCCTAGGCGACGCCTCAAAAACATGGTTCCGTGGTGGGACGTCCATCTGTCCTAGAACCAAAGATCGTCTTAAAGTGAGATATCCCACCTAGGATGTCTCCGTCCCACGAACCAAACACTACCAAAGAGAGTCGGAAGCTTGGGATCTAGTGTCTTGGGTTGTGTGCCTCCTAACCCCTGATTTGGAGTAAGATAAAAGAACAATTGTACTAGTATGTCCTCAATAATAAGAATTAAATTTCATAAATAGTATTCCTTCGTTAGATGGTCAAAAATAGAAAAAAGAAGTCTTAGCCATTGTAAAAGAGCTCTTATTAAAAATTTTCTAGCCCGTGTAGTAGCAGACCTACGTGAGACAAAGGGATGTTTAGTTTCAGAATCAAATCACTAGACAGCAATGCACAAGAAAGTGGTTCATGGTATGGAGATGTTACCTATAAAATAAGCGCAGTAGCTGCCCCTTCAGCCTCTCAAGCGATTCTTTGTAGTTTACAAACAGAGACTAAACAGTCTAATGTTGTTGTCACTAGCATCATGAGGAGCAATATGAATCGATCGGATTGTCTTGGTAGAGAGAGCCTGTTAAATTGGAGAGAAACCAGCAGGTGTTTAAAAGGAGAGCTTCCAGCAAGTGGACATCAAGCATAAAATAGCCATCCCTTTAATTTGATTGAATAGATAAGTAAACAAGGGTAAGTTGAGCATACCACAACTTATGTTAAGTAGACAAAGAATCAATGGCTCCCTTGTAGTTACTTTATATGATTTATTATGAGCAGGCTAGGCAGTGTTTTGGCCTTCAGTACTGATGAGCTGAGTAAGAAAAAAAACCCACTGTTATTTAGCCAAGAAATTAATTATATGGGGTGGAATATAGAAATTAAAGTGTAGTAGCCGCGGAGTGCAGTGCAAGGAATGAAATAGATGACAGATCGAAGAGGAAGCCATATTCTTCGTTATTAAAAAATAGTGGATTGGAGTATGTAATACCTGGAGATCAGATGCTGTGCTGTTGCTTGTGATGTCTCCAAAATCGAAACACCAAGCCCTAGCCTCCTTTTTTCCTCAACGAGAAGTGTCCAGTGTGTGTCCTAGACTCCTAGGCTGCTAGCTAGTTGGAGAGGTTTGGGTGCCTGGTGAGTTCAATTCGCACAAGGCTACGCAAGCTTCGTTCTCTGCTAGTTTGAGAGTTGTGTCGATTCCTTGTGAAGAAAACAAGTATGTATGGTTGGTTGCTATGCAAGGGCACAGGGCAGCAACTAGTGCTAGTATTGTTACATAGGAGTTTAGGAGGGTCGCTCAGATCCAGATCATGATCATCCAGCAAGTGTCTGGAAGCAAATGCAAATGTGTGTCCCTAGCCTCTAGGAAAAGCATGCACTCCCTTGCCAAGACAAAGTGACAAAGACAAAAAGGACGCCGAGCTGGAAACGAGTGCCAAGAAAGAGCATAGCACAGCGCAATGCAGATCAGGGATTCCCAAAAAGCATGAATTAAAGCATAGAATAAGAGGGAGGGAAGGGGCCCAAACAAAGGAAGCAAGGAAGCAAGGAACCTGGAACTGTCGGGGAACACGGTTGTTGGTTCCGAGTTGTGTGGCCACGTACCGTGGCGACTGGCGAACGCGCTTTGTTGTTTCGTTTGACGTTGAAGCAGCGAGGCTCCACCGGTGGCGCATCACGTCGAATGGGAAGCGAGCACTGTCTTATGTTGCAGTGCCGTGGCCGCCAGCACAGCCCGGCCGGGCGCCGGCATCTGCATGCTCGCCGGCGTACCCCACCACGCACCAAGGCTCGTGGTTCCCCGTGCACGCACGGTGGCCAAGTGTGCAGGCGCAGCCAGGCAGCGGTTGAGCTTGCTTCCGGCTGCTACTTCTTGTTCCGCATCCCGTCATCCCCTGACCGCTCGGCACACTCGACTCCTACTTTGTTTGCTTCGTGTCTTCGGCCGGCACGGGTCGATCGATCAAACCATGTCCCCGCCTCTTTGCAGCCTGCACTCAGGACGACGTGGCAGCGCTGTGGACAGACGAGGTTAACCGCGGGGAATCCAGAGTTGGCGACGAATACACGCGGCCGCCCACAACCAAGCGCGACAAAGTCGGATGTGACCGTTCATTGCTCCGGCCTCCAGGTAGATCATGTAGAAATCCCAGGCCGTGCTTGTCTCGTGCGGTTCAAGGTGTAGATGCAGACAGAACAACACTCAACTATTGCACCAAGCCAGCAACAGAGCCAGTCGTTCAAGGTGGAAAATATTGGAGTGCGGTTGTTTCAGCTGGAGAAGAACACATCGAGATTCAGAAGAGAGACACGGCGGGATTCGGCAGCATATTCGCACTGTCAGAGAAGGAAAAACACAATAAGTTTCTTTTTTTCTCGAATACGCAAAAGATTTGTGCATCATTGTATCAAGTAGAAAAGTGTTTTACACTGCGCACAGGCGCATTTTGGGCGGATGAAATTTACAACAAGCACTGCCTCCCCTCTTGGTTTACACGTGGCGATTACTCGCGGACTAGTTTTCCTAAGCGGCGTGCCCCCGCCTCTATCCAACGGTCGGCGATTTGTTTGATCTTGGCGAGAAGTTCGGTCTTGGTGCTTGTTTCATTCCGGAATAATCTTGCATTCCTCTCTTTCCAAAACTCCCATGCCACCAGCGTGAAGAGGGTGTCCGCGCCTTCCTCTTGGTCCCGTGCCACCTCGTTCGCCATTGCTCCCACCACTCGGAGATGGAGCCCCCGCCCACGTGGGAGGCGTCGACTCCGGCGTTGTCAACACAGGTCCACTAGATGTGTACGGAGAAGGAGCAGGTGGTGATGATGTGGTCAATGGTCTCCGGTTCTTGATCGCAAAGGTAGCACTCATCGCGCGCGTCCGGCTGTGACGGTGCCTCCTGTCGGCGGTCCATTGCCTCCTCCGAACGGCCGCCATAGGAAGATCCGGATGCGCAGCGGTGCCCAAGTGCTCCGGATCCCGGTGCAACCGGGTATATGGGGTGGGAGGCAAGGTGCAGGGCATTGTACGCTGACCTGAGGAATAAGTCCCTTGTGAGCTCCATCTCCACACCAAGCGGTCCGCGTTGTTGTTGAGCGTTTCTAGCTCGATCAGGTTCCACGGCCGTCTATATTGGTGCGTTGTGAGAACCGAGATGCCCCCCAGTGATTTGGCGTACCCAAGCACGTCTCAGGAGCCCATCTGCCACTGTTGTCTGCCGGATATCCATGTGGCTGACGAAGTCTAGCAGGTTCAGAGCATTGTGCTTGACGGCTTTCCCCTGGATCCAACGACCCGTCCAGAAGGCGGTTGACGTACTGTCGCCGAGAACGGTGTACGTGGAAACTTCGAAGAAATTCTGGACATCACGGGGCACATGAAGAGGTAGTTCCGCCTAGGCCCTGATCTCGTCGGTCTGTTGCAGCCACAACAATCTTGATTGCAGCGCGATAGAGGATAGCCTAAGATCCGGGATTCCTAGGCCCCCCAGGTCCGTGAGGCGACACACAGTGGGCTACGCGACCATGCATTTTCCGCGGATGCTTGCCTTCTTGCCGGTCCACAAGAACCTCCTGCAGTTGGTGTTGATCTCTTCGAGTGCCTAGGGAGGCAGGCCGTCGGCAATGATGGTGTAGATCGGGGACGCGCACAGACCGACTTGATCCAGATGAGCCCCCGCTCCTGTTCATTAGTGGACCGTGACAAGCCGGCATGCGTCCGGGCGACCGCGTCCACCGCGGACTATATCCCGGCCTTGGGCACCTTCTTCGTGCTCGAGAGGTAGGCCAAGATAAGTGATGGGGAAGTCAGCCACCCGGCACCCTAGGATGGCCTCGAAGGCTGCCGCGTGTTGTCCTCTCGAACGTGGATCGACGTGATGGAGCATTTCGCTAGATTGGTCCTTAGACCGGAGGCATCGCCAAAGATCTGCAGGATTGTCTTTATCGCATTCGTCTTGCCCACGTTCGGGTGCATGAAGAGGATCACGACATCGGTGTAGATGCTGCAGTGGTGCCGGATGGGCGTGGCTCCTGTAGGCCTGAGCAGCCATGCCTCGGCAGCCGAGGCAACCAGTCGTGCGAATGCTTCCATCATAATAATGAAAAGCATCGGCGATATGGAGTTTCCCTGACGCACCCCTCTCCTGTGTTGGATGGTCCTGCACAGCGTGTCATTAATGAGGATTCTAGAGGTGGCTGAAGATAGCAGCACCGACACCCGCCGCCATTGTTCCTCGAACCCGAATGCTCGTAGGCTGTCGAGCGGAATGGCCATGACACGATGTCGAACGCCTCGGAGATATCAAGCTTTAGCAGGGCCTTAGGGATCTTCTTGCTTCGCAGTGAATAGCCACTCGTTGGACGTACTTGAAGTTATCGTGGATGGTTCGGCCCTTGATGAAGGCGTTCGGTTAGGCGAGATGAGATCCTGCAGCCTGGGGAGGCAACCGGTTAGCCATGAGCTTGGACGCCATTTTGCCAAAGCTATGGATCATCGTGATGGGTCGGTAGTCTGCGGCTGTTCTTGCTCCCGGCTTCTTGGGCGAAGCACAACGAAGGCGTTGTTTAGCTTGTCGAAATCTCTTCTGTCACCGAAGAAGAGGGCGTTGATGGCTGCCGTCACATCATCCTTGATGACTTGCCGGCGGACTTGTAGAAGGCCTCGGTGAAGATGTCAGGGCTCGGGGCTCTGTCCGGGGCATCTCGAGCATGACCACCTCGACCTCCTCCACCGAGAAGGGCAGGTCAAGTGCGGAGAGGTCCAGCGGCTGGATGCCGACTGCCTGGAAGTCGAGCTCATACCAGACCTGCCTCGGTTGGCCGAATACCTGCTGAAAGTGTGTATAGATGGCTGCCTCGATGTCTTCATGCGTGGAGCAGGTGTTGTCTCCGTCTTGCAACCTGGTGATGGTGTTCCTCCGTTTCCTTCCGCGAGCTAGCAGATGGAAGTATTTCGTGTTCGCGCCCCCATCAGCCAGGTATCTGACCCGCGACCTCTGGCGTGCAATGGTGCGCTCGAGGGAGGATAGACGGCATAGGCCAAGGCATTTAAACTTGAGGTCCTTGCACAGCTCTTTATAAAATTTACTTTTAAGTTACCAATAGCAAACAAATTTGTCAAAACTTCTGGTTCCGAACTTAATGAGGCAAGAAGAAGAAATATATTTGTGAGGGGAAGGTTCTTATATGCGGTAAATGAAAAATGTAAAGTATAGTGGTTTTGTGCCTTGAAATTGATGATACTACAAGAGTTCTTTAATCAGAATGGAACAGATAACAAAACGTTGAATTATATGCACTTTATAATGATGATACGAGTATAGCATACCACAGCAGCGGCGTCTTTGTAGTAGTTGTTATGATGTGTCACTAATAAGGAGTATTCACTGTATGTTCAGCCTTCAGTTCAGTACCTGAGAAGTGAAAGGTCATGTTATTGTCCAAAAGATTGGCCTTCAAAGCACGCAGAAAGCATACATAGAAGACAGAGAAGATGGATGAAAATAGCAGGAGAAACTATACATAAGATCGCCTGGAGCTCAAGATGCTGGACCTGCCCGTGTCCTCTTTTTCTCCAATGCAACGTGTGCCCCCTAAATCAGAGCTTTCTGGAGCTCAGGTTTACAGACTTTACTCGTCATTTCCAATTCCAACCTTCCTATTCTCCTCTGCCATGGCCGGGATCTGGGTTGCACGGTGCAGACTTGAGGGGAGACCGGGAGAGCACTTGGTAGCTTCTGCTAGCTTGTGGCACTTGCACTTCCTTTTCCTTGTGATGCAGGAAGTGTAGGTACCATAGACGAAAGATGGATGAACCTGACTGGAGTAAGAAACAAAATAAAATAGGATGCTACATTATTTGTTTGTCAGCAGAGCAGAAAGAAAAAGTGAATACCTGGAGCTCAGGGATCTGCGGCCGTGTGTAACTCCAAAAGCGGCCTTTCTTCTTCTTCCTCTTACCTCTACGCACAGCGCACAGAGCTTTCCTTCAAAAAAAACAACGCACAGAGCTTCCGGGATCGCCTCTGCCAGCTTACTTGTGAAGCTATGAACTGCCGACATGGCCATGGCCAGTTACATTTACAAGGACATGATTGACAAGACGTAAAGAAAGAAAAAGAGGACTCAGCAGTAAAAGCATACCATGAGAGCATCGTTGTTCCTGTGCTTGTCGAGAGCACGTTTGGATTGGTGGCAGACCGCGGAGAAAAAGTGGATTCCTCCGAGACATGCCACAAAGCTAGATAAGATGGGAGGGACCCCTGCGCGGGAACGCTACTGGCAGTGGGAATCCAAGTCACACGCTCTGTTGTTTGATAGATTGAGATTGACGTTGAAGGAGCAACGGCGAACGGACCTGCAGCACATTTCGTCGAACGGGAGACGCGCACTGCCTACTGTCCAGCGTTTGCGCGCGTTGCCACCCATATGCACTGGTGCTGCTTCCTCCTCCTCCTCGACATGTCATCCTAGCTATGGCGCTCGATCCGCCGTCAGCATTGCAACAAGGTTCGCGATTGATTCCACTTGCAATCGAAGCGGCCGCGAGGTGGGGCAGTGGTTCGGGAGAATTGGCTAGAAAGGCGCTCGAAATCCAAAGTGTTTAGGTATTGGGCCTCTTTTTTTTTCGAATTTGGCTGGAAGGCCTCGAAATAAAATTTCTTTAGCTAGAAGCCCTTCCGTCCAATCTGTTAGCAACTTCCGTTCGTTTGAGTACTGTAGCTCATGCCAAAAGACCATTATACCCCCCTCTCATTCAGACCACCGAGCAGAGCTCGCCCAGCCCCGACCCTCCCACTCGAGCGCTCGTTCCATAGAGAGAAAAAAAACACCAATGGCGATGGCCGACACCGGCGCCGCCGCTGCCCAAGCCGGCGAACTGGCGCCGCCGCCGGCGCTCCAAGGCCTCGATCCGGTCTCGCTGGCCCCCGATCCGGCGGTTCCCCCGGGCTCAGCGACTCCTGGCGGCCGTCCCGTGGCCCGGCGCCGCTGCAGCCATGGCCGTGGCGCGCGTGCGGCCGGACCTGGCTGGCCAGGGCGGCGCGGCTAGGGCGCCCCGCGAGGACGCCGCGCGGGCGGGGCTGGTCCCCCAGGGCGGCGCGGCCACGACCATCGGCCGGGACGAGGCCAGGGCGGCGCGGGAGCCAGCGAAGACGGCGGCGAACATCCAGCCGCCGGCGACCACGATGCCGCCGGCGCCGACCCCGATGGCGACGCCCACCAGGACCCGCTTCTGCAGCTGCCTAGCCTTGTCGGCCTTCCTGGCTGCGTGAGGAACGGGGCGTGGAGGCGGGTGGCCGCCGGCGCCGCCATGGAGGGTCGGGAGGGAGCATGCAGGACGAACTGGCGGAGATTTCGATGTGAAATGAACAGAGATTTTTTTCTTTATTTTCGCCGCTGTTTTTTAGTGGAAAGTAGGAGCAGAGTACAATGAAGGAACTTTCCTAAGGGGCAAAAAGTGTGCACGATGTAAAAAAAATGCACGTAGAAGCAGAAAATAAAATTTTTCACGGCATACATTGAGTTAGCAAATGATATAATTTATCGTGCACAATGCATGCATATGGTAAGAAAAGAGATTATTTATATACTCTATCTGAGACTAGAAGATATGTAAACAATTTAATTTACCGTGCACAATCCATGCTGTTATGTGAGATATATATGTGCGGATGTGTTGAAAATATATATATGTGATTATATATTGAATAATATAAATATATACATATACTCAAAATATTATAAACAATAGAAATTATGTTTTTATTTTTTTTTACTCGGGGGCAAAATCGTCTTTTTACCCCTCACTTAACACCGTCACCAGCTCCAAACAGACGGAAGGCCTTCTAGCTAACAAAATTTTGCACCGAGGCCTTCTAGCCAAATTCGAAAAAAAGAGATCCAATACCTAAACACTTTGGATTCTGAAGCCTTCTAACCAATTCTCCCCGTGGTTCCCTTCCCCACCTCGTCACCCTGGCTAAGCCGCTCGGCGCTCTGCCTTGTTTGCTGGGCCTATCGGCTATTGTCACGCCATGGCCCACTGGGCTGTCGTTTCCAGCTAGGTGGGCTTATTGGCCACTGCACGGCCCATCGGGATCTAGCGGCCTCCCAGTTGCCGACAGGCTACTAGCATTACAATTTTTTTAAAAAAACAAATGTTAGATTTTCAGTTAATCATTAAAAAATATTATTCCATTTCCTCCAGCCTAGAGCACAATCCCGCCAAGAAGGCCCGACCACATCCTTGCAGCTGCCGCGGATGGCGGACGCGCCCGTCCATCCAGCATTACGCAGCGGCGCTGAGGTATGCTACGAGCCCTAGCCTACTCTTCACTCTCCTCTGCGAGATCCACGAGGTTCACTGTGATTCCAGCTCCGGATTCACATTATGTTGCTAGTCTAAGATTAAATGATTATTTCCTGGAATGGGCATGATTGCTTGCTATGTACTACATAGTCTAAGATTATTTCTGGCTGTTTTAGGTTGATGCTAATCAAATTCACAACTTAGGGCAAAAATAGGGCATGTATGGGTACCAAGGGCCAATTGTTACTAGCTAGCTGCAGTAATTTTTAACTCAAATTGGCTCTAGTGCATCCAAACAGAAGGGCTATTTTTTTTTAGCCAAGCCTTCTGACTATTCGTTGGCCAACTACAACTAATTTAGTCTAATTTTTAGCCCCAACTATTAACTAGCCATGTATATCCAAACAGCCCCAAAGCATGTTTCTACATTCATTTTGTGATCTACGTGTCCTGTAGATCTGTTTTCATTGATCTGGTTTGTGATGTACGTAAATCTTGTAAGTGTAGATCTCTAGAGTTTATTGGCTTGACATGTTTATTTTGTCCTCTCTTATGGAGAGCACCCATATTTCAATCACAGTTACAGGCACCCATCCTAAGACATCATTAGTAAGTAGATGACTATTTCGTTCAAAACGCTAGTAGACATTGCAACGAGTAATTCAATGTTTCTGCTTAATAAATGAATTATGAAAAAAATCACCCCCAGTCTGACAAACATTGGCTAACACTACTAGTATGATGGCCTCTACTTCACTGTCCCTTGCTACTACGACTAATTCAGATACTAGGCCAATCATTTGATCAATATGTTTTCTATAGACTGAACCTGTTAATCACTTAATTTTCGTAGGTGCAAGATTATTTTAGAGGTCACTGTTTGAATTTCTGCTTGTTTACGTGGGAAATTTCATCAAGCTCTATACAGACTGGCATCTTTGATTCTATGACTTGAGGTCGCCACTCAAAGGTACTCCAGATTTCTAAGAGTCTACCTGCTGTCCATTTTTGTGATTTACAATAGTCCGATACAGTGTACTTGCCACCTGTTTTCCAGTTCAGGCTGTAGCCTCCCCCTCTTACTTGTACACATTATTTACTAATTAATTTTTTTGACCGAAGTATTTACTAATTACTTGTACACATATTTGAGCATATGGTCTGCACTGAGGTAGCATATTGTTATAAATACCCTACAATATGCGCTAAGGTAGGATATTGTCATAAATTAAGAACTTGGTTATGCGTCCTGAATTCCTGATGTTTGGCCATCCTCATCCGTTGGTGAGCACTGGCCAAACTGTTTCAGTTCCATTTCTATTCCTAGCTAACAATAACAATTACACAACATATGAACCTCAGTATACTGTGCAGGTATGTCGATCTTACTTCGCTGCTACCACAGTAGTCTATCTCAACATAGTGTAACTCAGTCTTTCTTTGCAAGAAGGCATCTGTCAACTAGTAGTGTAGGTAGATATGTGATGGAGATGACCTTGTGCCCTCTTTTTTTAAGCAGTGGCCTCCCCTCGTATTTGTACTGGTGCTGGTGGTAGTGGGGTGCTGTTGCTAGTCATGGTTCCCTCTGTTGATGTCTGGCTGCAGTATTGTTATCATTGGCCCTGTTCAATGAGTGGCTTAGTATGCAGATGGGATGCTATGAGAATTATGGTTGTGCTTTTGAGATACTGCTGCTTGATGGATCTGGAATGGCAGTGGTGCCTTTTCTATCAGCTTGGTCCAGTGGCGTTCTAATTGTGATTTTTCCATTGCTTTTTGGATAGTTCATTACTATTTATAGGAGTTCATGGCATATTTGGCATACAGATCATGTGTTTACTAGTTACCATCCTTGATTCGTTGTGAAATTTTGTTATGCTTTCAAATGTTAAATTTCTGGAGATGGTCAGTGTTGCCTGCTTGTCATTTCTTTTCACATGTATAGCTTTGTAACTTAGGTACTTCTAATCTTATTAGTTACTGACGATTATGCAGTATGTAATAGTTATTAGTTACTGATGATTGTGTTTAACTCCAGTTGCTGATGATTGTGAAGTATTCAATATACTTGTGCATGCATTATGTAATAATTATTAATTACTGATGATTGTGTTTAACTCCAGTTGCTGGCTATTGATGGACAGTCCCAGAATTTTATTAGTTACTGTCACTGCTGATGGACACCCTGCCGGACGGCGTCCTCGAGCATGTCCTCAGCTTCCTGCTAGCTCCAGAGGCCGTGCGGACGTGTGTTCTCGCTCGGCGCTGGCGCCAACTATGGAGATTCACTACGGGCCTGCGTGTAGGATGCTGCCATGAGGATGAAGGGGCACTGGTGAAAGAGCACCGTGAGTTTTGGACCATCTGCTCCTCCTCCGCGGAGGATCGCCTCTCGACTTCTGCGAATTTCGATTTACTAAATTTCAGGATGATGATGAGCCACGGGTGAATCTCTGGTTCCGCCATGTTGTCATGTGCAGAGTTCGAGTACTCAAGCTCCATATCTTTTCCATGTGCTATCTTGAGCTAGATGACCTGCCTCTCGTTTCTCAGCACCTGACGAGACTGGACCTCCATGGTGTAGTACTCCGCAACAGCTTTCTCAACTTCTCCAGCTGCCCGGCCTTGGAGCATCTAGAGTTGGTTGATTGTGTTTTCTTTACTGCCAACAAGATCTTGTCCAAGTCCCTAAAGCATCTGAGCTTGACTCATTTCTATTTGGATGTAATTTCTCGTGTTTCCATTTATACCCCAAGCCTGGTTTCACTGTGTCTAGATGACCTCCAGGGGATGACTCCCATACTTGACATCATGCCTTCATTAGTGAAGGCATTTGTCCGGATAACCACGGAATGTGACGATGTCTGTGCAAAACTGTTACACCCAGAAATTTTGGATTGTGTTTGTCAATGGTGTGTCAGTTCTAAGAACACTGATGGTGGCGGCAGTTCTGTGCTCCTAAGAGGTTTATCACAAGCTAAGAGCTTGGTATTGATTTCTAAACTGGACAAGGTAAACGAACACTTTGCTTCAATTTCATTATTAATAACTCTATATGCCATCCCCTTATTTCTGCTACATTATTGCATCTTTTTTCCAGGTTATTTTCATAAGTGATTTGAGATGGTGCCCTGTCTTTAACAATCTCAAGGCTTTGTTTCTCAATGACTATTGGTGTACACCTGATGACTTCAATGCATTAGTTTGTATTCTTGAACACTCACCGGTTCTTGAGAAGCTTACACTTGAACTATTTTGTGAGGTATGTTCTTTATAAATAATAATGAGCAATTGCTGCAAATGAGAATAGTTAGACCGCTGAGTGATCTTGGGAAAAATGATTTATTTCACTGCAGGGACCTAAGTATAAAATTGAAATGAAGGGAAGCTTGAATCTGATGGAGCGACCGGCTAAAATTTCAGAACACCTTAACATTGTTGAAGTCAAGTGTCAAGATGTTGACGAGAGAGTTCTCAAAGTTTTGAAGTTCCTTTCTACCTTTAACATATGTAAGCTATCTGAAAGTTTACTACAAAATTATTGACGAACGAACAACCTGCACTGTGCATATGTACATTTAGCTGGCAGATAAAATCACAAAAGTCTAGTAAACTACATGTCAAACAATCAATAGACTTTTGTATTCTAATACAAAGTTGAAATTGTTGTAGTGTCATAATTAGTAAACTACATGTCAAACAAACAGTTAATAGGTTTTTTCCCATTCACTGTCAGGTTAATTGAACACATGACAGTTAACTGGATTAGCCGACAGTTGCTCATGCAGTTTTAAGATTCTGTCAAGTTACTGATTTTTCTATTCCTATAGATAACAGTTACTCGCAAAAAAAAAAAAAAAAAAAAAAAGGATAACAGTTAACTCTGCACTTATTATGATTTTCATTTCTGTACAGGTTTTGGTGTCTTAGTTGAGACGCTATAAGATTCGGGCTGTCAAGGGATGTACTTCACAAGGTTGGCTGCAACAAGGTTGTCATCCCAATGACTCTATATACGGGCGATTGGGTGTGTTATGTCAGCTACTATAGACCTGTAGTTTTATGAATGTCTAACCAATGGCAGCATAAATTCTTCAGAACTTTAAATATGTATGCAGTTGGATCAGGCACACCATTTCGCTGTGATTTCTTTCGCATTGAGATCAGGAGTGTTTGTTCGACAATTCTGGACCAATTAATGTGCCTTTAATATGTATATATACTTTGATGCAGAGTAGAGCTGGTAACGTGACCTCTTTTCTTGTAGCATAATCTGTTCATACCACTCTGTGTTGTCATTCTGCGTTCAAATGCACATGCCTTAGCTAACTGTAAAAGCAGCACAGCTGCAAATGCGCATGGGCCTGGGAGAACATGATGAACAGCTGTTGCAGAGACTGAAGTTACCTACCCAGTCGCGCAGCATGAGAATAGCAGAGCATGCGAACTTGCGAAGAGTCAGACGACCGGAGGGATTTGAGGCTCGGCAAGCTCACTGGCTGCTCGGGAGGACTTCATCTCCAACTCACCCGAGTGTTGTCATGTGTCAGCAGCAGCTCCAACCCACGTTCAAATCCTAACCCTGTGATCTCAACTCCCGTAGCAAAAGCTTGTTCATTCAAGGGACTGAAATTGGAGTAGGAAGAGGACCCCACCACAGGCATTGCCCTGTCAATTGCAGCAGTTACTCGCTCCTGTCGGACAAGTGCAGGTTCTCCAGTGACAAAGGCATGTGTGGCTTGACCTTCAACTTCAACTTAGCACCGACGCACTCTTTTGGATGACAAAACGGTGGCACATTTCGTCGAACGGGGTGGGAGCGCACTGCTCCATCCACGGACTGCCGCAACGTCGCCGTTGCTTGCACGCTCCCGAGCCTACCCGCCACCCGCGCCACCTCCGGACTCCAGTGCCGCGCGGTTGCCAAGAGGATGCGCAGTCCGGCAAGCGCTTGCGCCGCGTCATGGGCTCATGGCCAGGGAGGCAGCGCTAAAATTAATCAATATGTGTTCATCACAACATTGTCTTATTGCGCTCTAAAATGAACAAAACGAGAAACTGAAAATATTAGTAATTTTAATTAGTTGTAGATACTAAATACAAACTTCTAATACCTATATACGTCCTAAAATTTTAGGCAGTGCAGAAACATGGATTGATGAGTTAGTTATAATAAATATATTAAGAGTGTAGTATATAGGATTTAGAATCTATATTTTAAAATTTGAAAGTACAGAAAAGATGTACGTCAGCAATAGAGTTTCAACTTTAATACACTGAGAAAAAGTGCAGTAACTAATAGGATAAAATATAATTAAGATTTAACAACACATGTGCTGTAACAAGAGTCAATAACCAAAATTAAGATTTCAATTAAACACATGGTGGTGTGGTGTAATGGAATACTATGAGTATATTAGGAAAAGACAAATAGAGTAACTGATAATCAAAGTTTATCATAACTCAGTAGATATTACATGGTGTCTGCATGGGTATTATGTTATAAAATGATGAACATAGTTGATCAAAGTTTTGCATGGTGAGTGCCAAGCACTTCCTCCTCACTTGCCAACGAAGCATCAATACCCATTAATTAATACACACACGTGGGATGTGGGCAATGACATGCCAGTCGACCATATTTCTGTCGTATCGCTTCTTGAGACCAGGGCAGTCATAGATGCACAATTCTTGTAATGCGGTGAGGCTTTGTATCTGCTCTGGCAAGGATGTGAGGCGCGGGCAGCGAAAGATGATTAGCTTTTCCAGGGAGGAGAGGCGGCACATGGATTGGGGAAGGCAAGTCAGGACGTCCAAACCAGTAATCTCAAGTCTGCATAGGGACCGGAGCTCTCCCAGGCTTTCAGGCAATAGGCTTAGTTTAACGCACCATAATATTTCCAGGTTCTTGAGGGAGATGATGTGGCCCAATGATCGGGGAAGGCTTTCCATGCTTCGGCAGCCGATGGACAATTTTTGCAGAGAACAAAGTCGGTCAAACGATCGGGGAAGGCTGTTAACAGTAGGGCAGCGTTCAATGATCATCTCTTGCAGAGAACAGAGTTGATCAACTGATTGAGGAATGCTGCTCAGACTATTGCAACTATCGATGATCATTTGTTGCAGAGAGAGGAGTTGACCCATTGACTGTGGGAGGCTGGTCAAGCTATGGCAGTAGGTAATGCTTAGTTTCTGCAAAGACTGGAGTTCCTGAAGCCATTCAGGCAGCATGCTGAGAGCAGAGCATGAGTAGATTTTCATAGACTGGAGGGACGTGAGGCTCCGCATGCTCTCTGGTAACTCGGTTAGACCACTGCACTTCGAAATCTCCAAAGACTCAAGTGCTGTCATTTGTTGCAGAAGCACCCACCCACGTCCAGATTGCAATCCAAGGGGTGGTGGTGATCCTGATGATGGTAACACCATCTTCAATAGTGTAAGCTCCTTGAGGTGGCTAAAACTGAATGAAGATGGAAAACTAGAGGATGAAGAGGAGCCTTGGCCTTGGCCTGGCAATTGCATCAGTTGCTCGTTGCTCCCTTCCAATAACAGGCGCTCCAGCGATGATGGGAAGTATGGCTTCACCAACAATTTAGGACATTCCTTAATATGGAAATCTGATAAGCAAGTACCAATTTGCATTTTGCCCTTCTCATTACTGAAGTCCATCTCTGTCACCATCCACACTTCTTCCAATCTGGGCAATCCGTCCATAACTAACTTCATCAGAGAAGGAAATGGACCTCCATTTACACTTTCAAGAGAAGTCAGTCGTGACAGTTCAAGATGTTCTAAACAAGGCAACTCCACAAGTCCCTCTAGATGCTTCATGTTTGGGAAATCTGATAGCCTTAACACAGTCAAAAATGGGAATTGATGCACACCTTCTCTCGCACCAACTTGCTTCAGCATCCATTGTGCGTTTTTCCCACCTGCATATCCAGCAATATGTAGGTTTCTAATACCTGATGGTGGTTCCAGACCATTTAGTACAGTGTGCTCTGCCTCCGCTTGAGCATTCACCTTATCCTCATCATTTGTCCTCCAATCAAGCTCTAGGGTCTGTAAGTTTGCCTTTTGTTTCAAGCATGTCCTGCACGCCTCATCTGGGTCCATCACATTTGCAATACCTCTGATAATTAGGTTTTCACTCATCCTAACTATGTTTGTGAGCTCATAAATTTCTGCAGAGTTTTTGCCCTTCCCCACAACAAATGTGTTTAGATTTTGTAGTCGACTGAGCTGTCCAATACCTACCGGCATAGCTCTCAAATTATCACATCCTCTCGTGTTTAATACTTGAAGATTCTTCAAATTTTCGATGCCTTCAGGCAACTCTAGAATCTCAGAACACCACTGAAGATCCAAAAGCTCTAGATTTCCTAGTGTCGTGACACTTGATGGAAGCCTCTCAATTTCAGTAGATTGTAATCTCAACTCTCTTAGCTTCTTATTTCTGCTGATAGAGTCTGGTAGCACTTGAATCATCTTGCAATAGGAAAGATCTAAACTTGAAATCATGTGGCAGTCGCCAACAGAATCTGGTAAACTCGTTAGGCTATCACATCCAGACAAATTTAGTGTTCTTAACTTCTGCAGCTTACCAATGGATTCAGGCAGCTTGTGAAGGTAACGACAGCGTGTTAAATGAAGCGCTTGCAGGCTCCAAACATCTGAAATAGCCTCAGGAAGTGTTTCAAAAATCTCATCTGACATGCTAAGACACCTCAGATTCTTTACCAGCAGTATGGCAGTGGGTACTGATTTTGTATACAAAGATTCCATTGTGATACTGCGCAAGTGCTTTGCATGCTTCAATTCCTTGCCAAACATGGCCATATCACTTTCATCAACATATAGAGCACGCGCCTTACAAAAAATACTTTTAGGCAGGATATTTCTTGGTTGATTAATCAAAGAAAAGTATCTATAGCTTTTTGAGAGCATGGTTGCCTCCTTTGGCACAACAAGTGAAATTTCATTGCCCAAGATGGACCGTGCAAGATCATGAACCAAATCATGCATCCGACATCGTACTCTTCCACAGAAATCTTCCACATCTTGTATAAAAGACACTTGCACAAGAGAATTAAAGAACTTGTGGCCAACATATTCCAAGTTATCAACACTTGGCACATTGATCATATCATGAGCAATCCATTGGTCAATCAATTTTTCTTTATCAATCCAGTAACCTTTTGGAAATAATGAACATAATGTGAAGCATTGCCTCAGATGAGATGGCAAATGGAAATAGCTCAACCTCAGACATGCTGACACCGATATATTTTGACCTTCACCCGCAACATCTAACATATTGTTGTCTCTGATGGCCTCCCACTCTCCTATCCACTCCTTGTCATGGAGTACACCTGCAAGAACTTTGATTGCTAGAGGCACTCCTCCACATTTTCTCACAATCTCCTTCCCAACCTCTACAAATTTAGGTTCCAAACCTTTTGCAGACATTATTAAGCTTTGTTGGAAGAGTTGCCAGGAATCATCTAGAGATAAGAATGGCAAGTCAAACTGGTATTTGGATCGTACTTTTTCCGCAACTTTTCTACTACGTGTAGTGAGTAAAATCCCACTTCCAGGTGTACCATTCTTCAAATGTACCATGAATTGATCCCAATGAAGTTGGTCCTCTGTCCAAACATCATCTAACACAAGTAGATATCTCTTTCCAGTCAATTTATCTGATATTATTTTGCTCATTTGCTGCAAGGGATACCGTTCGGACTTCTCACCAGCAATAGCTTCAAATAGCTTCTCAATAAGTTTTGCAACATCAAACTCTTGTGACACATGAACCCACAGTATAACTTCAAAATGCTTCTTTATAATGTTACCATCATTGAAAACCAATTTAGCCAAGGTAGTTTTTCCTGAGCCGCCAAGTCCAATTACAGAAATTATACCAATACTATGTTGGTCATTAGCCTCTACAAGTTTAGATATTATCACATCCTTCTCTTTATCTCTTCCTAGCACTAATGCTGCATCAATGTTGGGCACTAATGGCATCTCCCCGACTGTCAAATTCATATGTCGAACAAGGTGACCAACTGGTAAACTACTTGTTATTGCACTAATATCATTTCTTTGTTTAACAACTGATGCAAATTTCTTCTTGATTGCCTTGATCTTTCTAGCAGCCTTGCATTGAAACATAATTGATTTTGGTTTTGTGCATACATATTTGGACATAATACCACTATCACGACCAGTGTCATGTTTTTCAGCCTTTAACTGGAACTCATCAACAATATCATCAACATCATAATCAATATCTTTCAATTTTTTGAGCCAATTAAATGATGGATCATTCCCCACAGCTTTATCTCCTCTTTCCAACCATCTGTCGATCTCCACAATCTGACCATGGAGCTCTTGGAGATCTTCTTTTGCACCCACTATGGAGCTGTACTCTTTCATTAGCAGTGGAGCTAACTTGCTGCTCACTATCTTCAATATTCCAGATGCTACAGCCACTTCCATCCCAGCCATATTGTTAAGGTGCCGCTTTCACCCAAACCCTGTGTAGTTGAATTAAAATTAACAGTCAGAACAACTAAAATTGCATTTGAACAGGTATCTACAAGTTTCAACTTTCAATAGTTTGGCTAGTATAGTGCTTACTTTTCTGACCAAACTATTTGTTATTCCTTTGCTGCTCTATTAATATTATGACTAATGGTGACAATTATTACATGATAGAATTACAGTAATCAGTAGTCCATGATATTATCTAACTTGAAGTGCAGAAAAATGGGACAGATAATAACAAGTTGTGAAAGTAGACAAAGGATATAATGATGGTAAGATTAGCATACCAGTGTCAAGCACTTAAGTGTCTTTGCAGTTTTATGATTTGTGAATTATGAGTGTTCAGCCTTCAGTTCAGTACCTGAGAAGTCAAAGGCCAAGTTATTGTCCAAAAGATTACTGTCCAAATTAGAAAGCGTAGAAGCCAGAGTACAAATGGATGAACATAGTAGAACCAATATGGTACCATATTTCTTAGTTAAAAATAGGGGAACGTACAATACCTGGAGCTCAGACATGCCGGTCCTTCTGGTGCCCTCGTCTCCACCAATGCGAAACAGAGCTTCCTGGAGCTCATCATATCTCTGTTTTTACTCATGACATCTCTTCCCTTTCTCCTCTGAAATGTATCCACACCAGAGCTTCTGGAATCTAGGTTTGCACAATGCGTGCTTGAGCCTGTCTAGATCTAGATGGCCAGGGATGATAGCACATGGGATTGGGAGGTTCCGCTAGCTTGTGCTGCTTCCTAGCGAACTAACCAACTGCAGACCAAGGAGCTTCAACAAGCACACAAGGAGTGTGATGCAGACTTGGGATGCTGAAGTGCTTCTTTGCAAACAAACTCCACTACCCTTCTGGTTCCTTATTACATCATAAGGAGCGAAAATAAGTACAAAATATGAGGCAACAGGGAGAAAAGGCAAGCTGTATATTGTGCACGAAAGCAACTAAGTAAATATTCAGTGACAGGAAGATGAACATACCATAGCCTCTACCTACGAAGAATCAACAGGACATGAGCTATCACGTATTGTAGTTGTGATGTATAACTTCCGAGGTTCCTGCCTTGAGTAACTGACAATTGCAGTACAATCACCAGTTTTGTTTGTTGAATACAATTGCAAAGAATGCAGAAAGTGTGCATGTCAATTGTTGGAGAAATAAATGAAGGTTTCATATACCAGGAGTTCAGATCTGCTGCATCTGGCTGTGCTACCTGCAATCTCCAAAGGGAATTACTCGTGTCCTCCTACGCACTGTATGCAAATCAGAGCTTTTGAGAGAGAAGGCCTGGGAACTTTGGTGCTTCTGCAGCTGTGACGCTTCCTTGTTGGGAAGTCAACTATGCTGAGCTGGAAACGCGTCTTGAAATTGTATAATATTCACCATTTGCAACTTAAAATAGTGCATGGTAGATTGGCAAATACGCCAAATTCAAAGTCACAGACGTGTGCATTTTGTATTGTCAGCTTACAGAGCTGCTGATGCTGGGGTCGTTTGGAAATCCGGAGAAGTTACAAGGTGTGGGCCGGCGCGGGGGATGAAATCCTGACAACCTGTCACCTGTGCAGTGCTGTGCTACATTTCGTCGAACAGGTGCTGCCCGCGCGGTGCCTGTGCCTGTTGTTGCCGAGCCAACCCCTTAGTGTAAGACCGGTGGCCGCGGCGGATCAACCGCGACGTGAGAACAAACAGCGATTGCCGAATCGACCCTGACGCCGGCGAGGTTAACCCCGTAGCCTTGGCGTAGTTGTTTTACTGAATGAAGATGATAGTCTGCTGTTCGATACAGGTGGCTCTTATGAGCGCTTACAAGACTGGCCAGTAGGGCCCACTCGTCATACAAACATGTAAACGTAAAACATATAAATACGTATTGCCGGTATGAAGACGCCTTCACTCTTCCCGTCACTCTTGGGACCGTGTTCCAGGTGAGACATTCCCCCCCGCTTGAGGTGCTGCCAGGCGCCAGGCTGGAGCTGCTGGAAACTGAGACTTGACGATGTAGTAATCTTCCCAAGTGGTAGCTGATGCTGGTAAGCCGCACCACTTGATCTCCACCTGTGGGATAGCTGTATTGCCACGCTTGACCATCCTGTGCTCTAGTATCTCCTCTGGTATTGTGTCAGCTGCCTCCAGGTCTGTCAGCTTGGGTAAGACATCAAACATAGGTATATAGTTGGGTGTGTATGCTTGGGTAAGACATCAAACATAGGTATATAGTTGGGTGTGTATGGTTTGAGCTGGGAGATGTGAAAGACAGGATGAATGAGGGAGTCTGCTGGAAGTTCAAGTTTGTAAGCCACTTTACCAACACGCTGTAGCACTGAGAAAGGCCCATAATATTTGAAGGCAAGCTTTGGGAATGGTCTATTTGCTACACTGGACTGAGTGTAAGGCTGGAGCTTGAGTAGTACCTGATCACCCACATTGAATTCAAAGTCCCTTCTGTTCTTGTCAGCAGCTTGCTTGTATTTGTTCTGAGCTCTTGTGAGATTCTGTTTGCGGACTTCCAACTGTTGCTCACGTTGGGAGCTGTGGAAGTGGTAGTCGGGAGGACAGATGGTGAGAATCCCAGATCAGTGTCATTACCCATATAGTGCCTTGAATGGTGTGGATCTCAAAGATGTATGCAGGGATGTATTGTACCACAATTCAGCAAGCCAGAGCCAAGCCTTCCATTCCTTTGGGGAAGCATGTACTGCACACCTCAAATACATCTCCAAGCATTGATTAACTCACTCAGATTGCCCATCTGTCTGAGGGTGGTAAGTTGTAGTGTATTTGAGGTCTATGTTGTATGCTGTGAAAAATTCCCTCCAAAAATTGCTAATGAAAATGGGATCTCTATCTGTTACTATTGAGGTTGGTATACCCTAGAGTTTGACTATGTTCTCCATGAATAATTTGGCTATGGTAGAAGCTATATAAGGATGCTTGACTGGTATAAAATGGGAGTATTTGGTCAATCTGTCGACAACCACTAGAATGACACTAAAACCTTTAGACTTAGGGAGCCCCTCAATAAAATCCATGGTCAGATCTTTCCACATAACCTTGAGGCACAGGTAAAGGCTAGAGAAGACCCATTGGGTGTTGGAGAGAATGTTTAGCCTCGCCGACGTACGAAAGCATTGCTTGATAAAGCTCTCCACATCACTCTTCATACCTTTCCGGAAGAAATGCCTCTTGAGTCGATGGTAAGTAGCAAAGCGGCATTTCTAGAATGACCTCCTATGGCACTTGACCGGGCAGACCGAGATCAATTTAGTCTCGCAAGGCCGAGTTCCGACCAATCCAGATGTACCTTTATGCCAAATGACACCTTTGTCCAAACTGTAGCCATTGGTGTCGTGGCTTGATATGGCTAGCTGTTTAAGCGTTGTTGTCTTGTGGGGTCAATAGTATAAGAGTTGAGCACTTCCGCACCCAAGCCGGTTGAACTGCAAACCGCCTCTATAGCCATCATGTGGCCCACTCTAGAGAGCGCATCGGCCACCAAGTTGTCTTTCCCTTTCTTGTAAACAATTTTGAAGTTAAGGCCCATCATCCCGGCCATTGCCTTTCTTTGAAGCTCGAGTGCAAATTTTGTTGTGTCAGGTAAGCTAATGACTTGTGGTCGGCTTGAATGATGAATTGCCCTCTTTCCGTGGTAGTGACTCCGCTTGTCCACTGCCATTATCAAAGCCAAGAACTCCTTCTCATAAATGCTCAGTTCTTTGTGCTTGATGCCCAAGGCTTTGCTCAAATATGCTACTGGCTAACCCTACTGCATGAGAAGTGCCCCTATGCCATCCCCACATGCATCAGTCTCCACAGTGAATTGTTGTTTGAAATTGGGGACCTTGAGTACTGGTGTATGAGTCATAGCATGTTTCAGAGCTTCAAAAGCAGTTTGGGCCTGTGGATTCCACTGAAAAGCTTTCAGTTTGAGTAAATTTGTGAGAGGTTTGGAAATGAGTCCATAATCCTTTACAAACTTCCTATAGTAACCAGTGAGTCCAAGGAAGGCTCTCAGCTTAGTGACTGATTGAGGAGCTGGCCATTTGAGCATGTCTGCAATCTTACCTGGGTCAGTGGCCACCCTTGGGCTGAGATAATGTGGCCCAGATAATCCAACTTGTCTTTTGCAAAAGTACATTTGGATTCTTTCAAGTAGAACTTGTGCTTCCCGAGCGTATCAAACACCAGCTTGTATATGCACTAAATGCTCGACTCACTGTAGCTATATATGAGAATATCATCCGAAAAAACCATGACAATTTTCCTTAAGTAGGGCCTCAAAATTTCATTCATCGATTACCGGAATGTGGTTGGGGCATTGGTGAGACCAAATGGCATAACCTTGAATTGGTAGTGGCCCTGGTGTGTTTTAAATGCTGTCTTATGCTCATCTTGAGGTAGCATCCTCACTTGGTGGTAACCAGCTCTCATATCCAGTTTAGAGAACAGCTTGACACCAGCTAATTCATCCAGTATTTCCTCAATGACTAGCATAGGGAACCTGTTTTTCATAGTGAGGTCATTCAATTTTCTGTAATCAATGCAAAAGCGCCAAGATCCATCCTTTTTCTTCACTAACAACACTGGTGAAGCAAAAGGACTGTGACTATGGCTAATATGTCCAGCTTTGAGTAGTTGTTCCACCTGCTTCTCAATTTCTATTTTGTGTAATGGTGAGTAATGGTAAGGTCTGGCATTGATAGGTTGAGCCCCTGGTATCAATGGGATTGCATGGTCATACACCCTTGGAGGTGGTAGACATTGGGGATCTGTGAATATGTCCTTGTATTGAGCAATCAGAAGTTGGAGGTTCTCTGATACGGTGGGGGTTTGGCAGCTTCCTCAGAGATGATATGATCCACCACAGTAAAGGCCCAGATATTGTTTCCTTGTGCTTCATGGGACATTTCAATTGCAGATATTGGTGAAATGTCCAGCTTTGGGTCTGTGATGCCTTTGAGCTTGACTAACTGTCCTTGCTCCATAAAGGAGATTAAATTCTCAACCCAGACAAATTGAACAGGGTGTGGGCTTTCATCCAGTCACATCCAATGATGGCATCATATGGTTGCATATCTAGCACAACCATGTTGGTAGTAAAACTTTTGCATTGGCAATAGCATTGCAGATTAGGGACCAAACTATTGGTTATGATCTGTTCTCCATTAGCAACAGTGACCTGCCTAGTAGCAGTTGGGATGGTCTGCAACTTAGCTAGCTTGACAAAATTAGAGTTAATGAAACTGTGTGTACTCCCACTGTCAACTAGTATTAACATCACTTTGTCTCTGACCTTGGTCTTGAGTTTAATGCAATCTGCTCTGTCTAGTGTTGACAGTGCATGAATGGATAATTGGCAGAATTCCTCTTGTAGAACATCTTCTGCTGCTAACTCATTCAATCTTTCCTCAGTGAGTTCTCTATCCAGATCATTAACCACAATTGCATTCACTTTTGGTTTGTTCCTCTTTGTGCAAATTTCCAGATGTCCAGGCACAAACTTCTCACCACAAAAGAAGCATAAGCCATTGGCTTTTATGTGGTCTCTAAGTTGTCGATCAGTCCATTGAATGTTTGTTTGAGCAGGTGGTTTGGCATCAGCTCTGTTGTGTTGATAGTTTCTCTGCTGATAATAAGGCCTTGTATGCTTGGCCTTGCTCCTCTCCAGAACCTGTTGCTGGACTTTGGCTAACTTGGAAACCTGGAGCACAGTAGTTGGCATTTGTGCCTCAACCATTCCTCTGATCTCATCTTTGAGTCCCCTCATATACTGCTGAGCAAACCATATGTCATCATAATGGGCATTGTGCATGGCCACTCCAAACTGCAAAGATTCAAACTGTGTTTTGTATTCTTCTACAGTGGATGTTTGCTTCAGCTCTGCCATATCATTCAGAGAGTTCCTGAGGTCATCTGAGCCAAAGTGTTGCATTATCACCAGGCAGAAGTGTGTCCAACTGCTAAAAGAACTCTTCTGCTTGAATTCTTGGTACCACTTGCCAGCATTTCCCTTGAGGTGGACTCTAGCAGCTGTTATCCATATTCCTTCTGGTATCTTGTACAAGGCAAAATAATTCCTGCAGTTATCCAGCCAAACTTTTGGATCTGTTCCCAAGAAGTCTGGAAATTCCATCTTGGGTATTGCATGTTTGGGGATATAGTTGGCATCATCTTCTCTGTCTCTGCCCTTTGTTGGATGGAAATGTTGTTCATCTTTGTCATTGGGTCTTGGAGGGTGCAACACTCCCTTATCCTTTGGCCGTTTAGGACCTCTCAAAGCACTATAAGCAAAATCAGATCTCAGCTTCTTGGAAGGCTCGGTTTATCTTGCAACTTTGAGTCAGCAAATGGGTTGTGGAAAGTGTCTGATTCAGGGAAAATCAGAGCATCGACATCAGCAGCATTGAACTGATTGTCGTCATCAAATCTGGGTCTGTCATCTTCTCTGGCTGCTTCCTCCATCTGCCTCATAGTAGTCCCTGAGATGGCTGTTCCATGAGCTTGGACCTGTCTGGAGATTGTTTGCACCTCTTTAGTGTACTCATCCATGGCCGCATCCCGGAGGTCCATCTGCGCTTTCATCTGTTTTTGCATTGTGTTGTTCCCGGCCACTTGACTGAACAACAAGTCAAAGTTCTTCTGGAGTTGCTCCCATTTGGAGTTCTCCTCTTCGGATCACCGTCTCATGGCTGCCAATAGCAGTGAGGTTTGTGGAGAAGGATCGGTCTTCGCACTACGCTTTGGAGCCAGTTGTGCTTGCAAAAGGTTCAGCCTTGGCCTCCCCTGTTGGATTGCAACACACGATCACCGCCGCCTGGGAAAGAGGCAGTCGTCTCAGGATTTTACACAAGGATTGCTTGAGCGCGCAAGCACGAACAACCTAGCAACCTGAACGCTGGACTTTCCCCCGCCGTTCGCCTCCGCACACAACTCAACTTTGGATACCAGGAATTTTACACGCGAAGAGCTGCCGCGCAACCCTAATCCTCTATCGAGCGGTGCTAGATGTAGTAGAAGGGAGTGAATTTGATGATACTCACTCCGGTTCACGCCGCCGAACCACAATTGTCGATGCAGAACCCCAGTCGAACACCTTGCGTGCGTGTGGTGGTGTGCGCCGCCCGGTGTCGAGATCTTGCGTATCGGAGATGGAGCGGTACTTGACGCGGTCGTGAGGATCCCCGTCAAGCTGGAAGTAATGGTGGTGGTGGTGGTGGAGGTGGTGGTGGTGGTGGTGGTCGCCGCGACTGATTTTGCCGCGCCGCCGGATAACTGGCTTCGCCGCCGAGCCTGCGCTCGCCGCCTTTCGCCGAGGAACGACTTGCTCCGGTACCAACTGTAAGACCCGTGGCCGCGGCGGATCAACCGCGACGTGAGAACAAATAGCGATTGCCGAATCGACCCTGACGCCGGCAAGGTTAACGCAAAGGAATACCCTGCTTGAAATGGCAGGATATTGCTTTTCAGCACTTAGCTTTCTTCTGACACTGCCATTCTATTACGATTTTTTTCATACCATTGGTTTGTTATTCCTTTGCGTTACTGTCATGTTTGCTCACAGTTTGTATTGAAGATATGATCCTGTAAGAACTACTCCCTATGGTCACAATTTGTACGGCCACAATTTGTACGGAAGAGGATCCTGCAAGAATTACTGCAGTCATTTTCCTGTTGTATATTCATTTTTTGGTCTGTCATTCTACTCTCCCAGCTCCAAATTATAAGACATTTTGGTTTTTCTAAATACATTGGCTTTACCATATAACTAGACATTACATCTAAGTGCATGTACTGTATTGACAACATGCCTCCAACTGTGCGTGGTAAACTGAGTTTTATGTTTCTTACTACGATTATTAGTTGCACAAAACAGATTCACTGCCTGACCGGGGCCAAACCAGCGCCAGTACTTGCTAGCCTTCTGCGGCGACTCTAGATCTTATTAGGCACAGGGGGATGAAGCAACGCGATGATTGCATTCTGCGACAATGACATGGATGAAATTGATAGCGTTTGGTTTCCTTTCCTGGCAGGTAATGTAAACGGTAGATGACAGGGGACTAGCGAGAGGATCTCTGATTTACGGTAGATGACAGGGGACTAGCGAGAGGATCTCTGATTTCTTTCTGTTAAAAATACGAATAGAGCGTGATGTGATTTCACAGTATCACTGAGCCAAACCAAAGCGGATATCTGATTCGTTAATATGAATAGAGCGTGATCTGATTCCAGTGTCGCTGAGCCTAACCAAGCCACTGTATCACGATCTGAATTTCCCCCAGTAATCACATCACGTCACATTTCCCGCAACCGAAAGCCTCCACAAGGGTACTACACATTGCGATATATGTAGCTATGTATCATTTGCTAGCCACAAATTATTTAGTATACGTCCGACAGTCTCAAAGAAAAAATCAAACCATGGTACAAGCATCAGAACGAGAACATTTCAAAATTGCAAATGGCAACGATGAACAAGTTACACAATGATAGGATGTCCCGCGCCATCAATCAAAAAAGCACTTAAAATCATTTGTGCAAAGCAACAACAATGGCAACAAAATAAAGTCACTGAACTCCTTGCTCACTCTGACTACAAAATAAAGTCACACTCTGACTACAAAGAGAGCAAGCCCCAATATACCACATTAAGTAACAGCACCACAACAGCAAGGGATTCAAGTAGACTAGGAGCAAGCATAAAACTAAGTTTTTGGTTACAGATTACTCAGTAGCCAGTAGGGCTATCAACAAACAAAGGACCATCAGACAACTATCACACATAAAGGACCATCAGATAATTATCACTATCTGACATAATCTCTCCACTCCAAATAATTGGTGTCTTCTTTAGATACAAAAGCTTTTACTACATTCATAGACTAGGTACCTAGAAAAGTCAGAACAACTTACAATTTGTAAACTAGGAATTTAACACCAAGCAAACAATTGAACAGAGCACTCTCTAGCGCTAGTGCTATTGAGGATTTTACTGGGCCTGTTGCAAACAAGCTCCCCCTTTTTCCACCAATCACTCACCTGTCCACTCTATACCATAATACTACTATGGAAAGTGACAGTATTTTTCTCTCCAAACGCTACTAGGACTATGAATAATGTCCCTTAAAACAAGATACTCAATATTATACTAACAAGAGCCATTGCAGTCACAATTTACAAAGAATCATACCAGAGGTGGTACCAAAGTGCCTGATAAAAAGGAACTACACTAATCATGAAAGCAAGCAACTCAAGTTGATTGGAAGGAGCTTATTGGCAGATCGACTACAGTAGATGGGTTAATCAATAAATTTGGCTAGAAATGAGGATTTGCCACTCCATTGTCACACTGACTGTGTAAATGGCCAACATTTGAAATTCCTAAAATTACAGAGAATAGATGGAGATAAACCATCCAAAATTGAAAGAATGCATTTGGTAGCTCACTTCAGTGAGTAGGATGTAGAAAAAACCATGCACAATTCGTTCCCTAGTGCATTTGTGCATTAGCTGCAATTTAAGCAAGAACACCAAATCCCATGTCCAGTATCTAACACCAATAGTGCTATCACTACTCTCATAGTCGTGCAATCCAATCAACAAAGGCTAAACAGACAGAAACTAGCACGAGTGAACTTAAAACAAAATGGATTCAGAGGCTGTCTAACGGCAATCATATGATAATCACTCGAAAATGACAATAACAGCAAAACATACTTCAGACTAATTAATAGTCTTCAAAATACATTGATACCACAGTGCCATTCTAAAGCATTAAGATAAAAAAGCAGCAGCAGCTAAATATCCACGAACGGGAAACAAAGCCGCGAACAACCTTGCAAATTTGCGACGACCAGGCAAGCAAACCGCTCAGCGGTAACTCTTCTGGAACCTTGCGCGGGCGCCGCGGCCGCCGAACTTCTTGGGCTCGCAGCGGCGCGGGTCGGCGACGAGGAGGGTGCGGTCGTAGCGCGCGAAGATGTCCTTGACCTCCTTCTTCGCGGCCTCGTCGACGTACTTCTGGAAGTACGCCACGAGCCCCTTGGCCACGGCCTGCCTGATCGCGTAGATCTGGGAGGTCTTCCCGCCGCCCCGGACGCGGATGCGCATGTCGATGTCCTTGAACCGCGACCGCCCGGCGAGGAGGATGGGCTCGAACGCCTTCAGGCGGAGCATCTCGGGGCGGATGAGCTCGATCGGGACGCCGTTGACCTTGATGAGCCCCCGGCCCGGCTTCGTGTAGGCCACGGCCACCGCCGTCTTCTTGCGGCCGAAGCACTGCACGGTGCCTGCGGCCGGGCGCTGCAGCACGGTCGACATGGCTGAAAGGATTGGGCTAGGAGGACGGCGACGGAGGCTGCGCGCTAGGGCGACGGCGGCGGCGGCGACGGAGGCAGGTGGCAGGTGGCGGCGGCGGCGGCTCCGGCAGGTGGCGGCGGACCAGAGGGGTGAGAAAGGAAGGGGACGCCTTTTATAGCTTGGGTTAGAATCGTTAGGGTTTTGTGGGATCGCGGACGCTGAGAATGACATGTGGGGCCGAAAGGTGTGTCTGGGCCTGAGTTTTGGGGGCCCATATGTTGATGAGAGCTTGTTGAGCTGGGCCTTATAAGGAAGGAAAACTGGTGACACGTGAGGCCCAAGTGAGTGTTCGTCCTCTTCAAGTGAGTGTTCGTCCTCTTTTGCATTGGTGTCTTTTGCATTTCATTTCAGTCGCTCGATGGAATGCCAAGGCCAAAAAAAAAAAAAAAAAAAAAAAAACGTGGTGGCTATAGCGCTCAAACATCCTCCGAACTATTTGTAGCTACAGAGTTTTCAAAACGGAGGTGACCATCTGAACTGATTCATGGTACATGTTCAAATTTTTAGAGTTTCCTTTCAGGTTCTGTACAAATAATAATAAACACAATGGAACGGCCAATATTCCTCTGCCTACCGAATCACTGCCTTTACATTTCCACTACTTGTACTAGTACAGTGCCCACACTAACGCTACGGCTTCATTTGAAAAGTACACATAATATTTCAGAAAGAAGATATAAGTACCTAGAGCAAATTTCACTTTAGTAACTAATCAACGGTGTGAATTGTGTACAAGAGGACAGGGGAAGCTTTCCATACCAACTCATCAGCTTTCTTGCGCTTTTCATTAATCATGTCTTGAGAATGAAGCTCTGTCCTTGCTAGAAGTATCAAGCAAGAGGGCAGCCTGCAGCAAACTATAGGGGACAAAAAAAAAAACAAATCAAAACTAAAAGCACCTACTTCTATCAACTACAATATATCAGGATGTTGAATGAAAACCTTTCGAAGATGGGGCTTGAGCTGACAAATTATCTTCTCCGTTGTGATCTTGACTGGATTCAAACAGTTGCTATGAAAATATGCCAATAAATTCATTTGCTCACACAAAAGTTCGAGCGGAAGAGAAGGTTTGAAAGGTAAAATTAGCTATATTCCAACTATACAAAATCCTTAACTAAGAACGAAAGATATAAAAACACTTGTAGATTGTAGTGTCACAATTTTGTACCCAACTAATGTTGAACCATCTGACTAAAGTAAAAAAAACAAATGTTGTATTCTTCAAATCATTAGGAACAAATCAAAGGTTGCACTTCATCTCACTAACAATTCCACCAATCGAACACTCTAAAACACACCTCTAATCAAAATTTGCAGGCTTCATATAACAATCCATGCCAAAGCCAAATTTGTATCTAGAATCGAGAGAATTCGCACTATTGATGGGCCTACGGGAAGAATTCTGTCAATGAGAAGGAGGGGGGAGCTCACGTTCTCGTAGAGAGCGGCGACGGAGTCGGCGAGGCAGGCGCGGACCTCTGCCATGGCACGGTCGTGGTGGGCGAGGTCGCGGCGGAGCTGCCCATGGCCGAAGGCAACGACCTGCCGTAGGGAGGCATGCAGGCAGTGAGGTGGCGGAAGGAGGCTGTGAGGTGTCATAGTGCCGTACGTATCAGGTGGGCAGCGCGTCGACGAAGGCGAGGCCGGCGTGCATCTCGACGACCATGGATTCGACGACCTGGCGTAGCTCCCCTTCCACGGCGCTAGGGCTCCGCGCGCAAGAGGCGTAGTGGGGAGGAGAGGAGGAGTCGCGCGCCACCACCGCCTTCTCCATGTCCAGGGCTCGTGCCGCTGTGGGCGCCGCCACGGCGTCTGGGGCTCGCACTGCCGCCGCCTCCGCATCTAGGGCTCCTGCCGCCGCCGCCGCCGCCTTCACGTCTGGGGTTCACCCATGGGAGAGAAGAGTGGAGCCTCGTGCCACCGCGTCCTCAGCGTCTGGGCCCGAGTAGCTGCCGCCGCCGCCACGTCTAGGGTTTGCGCGTGGGAGGGGAGTGGAGAAGTCACAGTTTTTTTTTTTTTTTTTTTTTTTTTTTGCCAAGATGAGGTTTCGAACCTTGGGTGGTTCTCGTGAAGGGGAGGCGGAGAGCGTGGGGGTGAGATGACATTGGGGGTGTAAGGGCCAGGCTTACCACTCTTTGAGAAGAATTCCATTATAGTAGAGATTTTCCTATTTATAGGATCATACAATATGCAATGATCTTTGATTACTGCCTTATGCGAAGAACGGAAGTACCTGCTAGCTATTGTATTATTATTAGGCAGAAGGTGGCGTGGAGAGATGGATGAACGCGTGCCCATGCTCAATGGACATGTGTCTAGCGGCTCTACCTTGGGGCGTCTCAGTGCGCGGAGGCAAAAACTGCTGGACAGGGCGAAAACGGTTCCACGGTCTAAGTAGAGGCACCGAACATAGGGAATGGAATAGGAAGGAGCTTGGGCGTCGGCCTCAGTGGTGACCGTGTTCGCAGGCGGACTAGAACACGGGACCAGGTGTGAAGCTACGTAGTATGCAGTGGGTGCCAATGCACCACCCAAAAAAATGAAAAATAGTGAGATTGATTAAAATTTTTACCATATATGCACCACCTAGGAGACTATGCGCCCTCGAGTTTGCTCTAGCTTCGTCAGTGCATCGGACGGTGGCGAGTCACAGTGCGGCGACAATAAGCTTATTGGTCTTTTTTTTTATTGCCTCAACCTTCTATTACAAGTTGTACTATCTGAACTTACGCACTAACTCACACCCCACACCCCACACACACCACACGCACACCCCTAGTGCGAAAGCTAGATCTACAACCTATATCTAGATCTAGGATAACACGGCTTGTGGCACATCCGTGCAAGGCAACTAAAATTATTTGGGAAATACTGTTCCCAGTGAGAAATCGTGGCCCATCCAGCGATCGAACCCACGACCGGCCGTCTGCCCACCGCAAGACGTACCGCCCGAGCTATCGCTCGGTCTCAAGCTTATTGGTCTTGGGCAGGAGGGTGAGGTGGCTGGGAGCCTGTGGAGGATTAGGTCGTTGGCATGCTGGACTGGGCCGTGAGGTGAGGTCGAGCGGTGGCCAGAGATTAGGCCAGATTGGTAGGGAGAAAACAGGAGCAGCCAGATTGGTAGGGAGAAAGCAGGAGCAGGCCATGCGCAAGCAAGAAGGGAATGAGAAAATGGGCCAGATTTGGT
This sequence comes from Themeda triandra, assembly GCA_018135685.1. Taxonomy (NCBI): domain Eukaryota; kingdom Viridiplantae; phylum Streptophyta; class Magnoliopsida; order Poales; family Poaceae; genus Themeda; species Themeda triandra. Next base: position 193,447 of record JAENPR010000989.1, on the reverse strand, counting down.
CTGGGTCTAGGAGGAAAAATGTTAAATAACAAATTTTATAAAACAGGGAACGAGCCGTTGGCTCGGTGGTTGAGACGCTTGGTGGTAGCGCTCGCCACCCACTTTCGAGCCCTGCTGGGCGTGGGTTTCCCATGGGGTTTTTCCCCAGTTTTAAATTTACAGTCCCGTTGATCTGCAGCCTCACACGTGGATGCGCCACAATGGTCAGAGTGACGTGCCCGTCACGTGCGGAGCGTAGAAGACTTCGGATATCTCTCAGCCACGTGCAGTCTCTTCGTGTAGGTGTAGGTCTAGCTTGCACACTAGGGTTGCGTGCGTGTGGTGTCGTGTGGGTTTGTAGCGTGAGTTAGTGCGTGAGTCGGATACTACAACTTGTATCGAAGGGTTGAGGCAACAAAAAAAAAAAACAAATTTTATAAAACATAGAATAATGAAATGAACATTCAAGATTCTAGATCAATTCAAATTTTATAAACTTGTTGGCTACAACTCCTAGGAGCCAATTACCCCAGCTGAAAAATGTCTGATTAGTATCCAGCGACAAATACCATTGTAGAAGAGCATCCTACAGCAAATCTACCCTATAAAAAAAATGGAACACTTCTAATATATTGGCTAAGACAAGTGTCATTGTTTCACAGAAGGAAGCATTGTCGAGTCGTCGTAGATTTGTTTGTAATAATGTACATAAGCAACCCGGCCATTGTCAGAAATAATAAACAGCCTTAAATTAATTTGTTGGCAGGTAGCCGGAATTTACCAACTAAAAACTGTCGGGATGGAAATTCTTGAAAATTGTGGTGGCTTACCAATTGCAATTGAAGTGATTGGATGTCTGTTGAGCACAAAAAAAACCCAAGTGAGCATGGGCGGAAGTCTATTCTGAATAAGCTATTAGCTTGGTCACTAACTGAACTTTCTGAAGAACTGGACAAACGGCTATACTTGAGCTACGAGCACTTATCTCCCCAGTTAAAGGAATGTTTTCTGTACTGCTCACTGTTCCCTAAAGGTGTAATAATGAGGCATGATGTAGTGACTGAAATGTGGATTAGTGAAGGATTTATTCAACCTCAGAATGGTACTAGTTGGAATTAAATCTTCTTTCTCAATTCTCTCCAATGGTAACTCAAGCCCGTATACACAGAAGGCCAGCGCAAAAACACACGGGGCGTTAACGCTTGCAAATTGCAGACAATCAGAATGAATTAGGTTTTCCAATTTAGGCCAAGAACAACGAGGACACAAATTAGCATTGCAGCCTTCCGTGATCGAATCACAGTATACCCACAAACTCATTCAGGGATAAATTACAGCTCAACTTTGTGCAACCCATTCAGGACTGAATTAGAGTTCAACATGATGCAACAACGCACTCAGGAGTGAATTACAGCTCTCATGGTGCCTTCTTGATCTTAATGCCAGCTTTGGCTCCAACTAGCAGAAATGAGTTACCAGATAGCAACACATTAAACCATGCAGTGGAATTTCAAAAGGGCTAGATCAAAATGCTCTATCACCCACATGCAAGAACCACGGCTCCACCAGCCAGATACTAGGTGATGCATTCATCGAAACAGATTTAAATAGACAGTTCCATGTCCAATATCTAGTCTAGCATCTAGCAAAAGATAAATTACATAAAGGCTTGCAGCCATTTTCCCCATCTCAGCAACATCGTTTGATGAATATGTTACAACAAAAGCCTCTGGTCTTTATCATATGTGACACACCAAAATCGTAAACACGTGAACAGATATGAATTGTGTTATAGAACACAACCAAATGAAAAAAAAGATACCTGATCAATCTCAACATAACAATAATTCAAAGGCATACATGCCACATCCATAACAGATGGGCATTTGTTAATAGGCATCATCATCTAAACAAAATGAAACCGCTTGGCCAATCAAAAGATTTACACTTCTCGGCATGTATGACAACCAATAAAGATCATACATGCTGCAAAACTGAAAGACAACCATTACATTCAGACCCTTAACAAATTTATTTATGGCAAACATATTGTAAATTCAGTAACACAGGTAACAAGCAAATCAAAACTTCAGATCCATAACAGAGGTAATAGTGAGACAAGACTTCAGAGGTAGTCTTCAAATTTTCTCACATTTCATATCACAATATCAAAAACGCTGGTGACAAGCATTAAAATTGCAGACAATCAGAATGAATTTGGTTTTCCAATTCAGGCCAAGAACAACGAGGACACAAATTAGCATTGCAGCCTTCTGTGATTCTTGGCCTAGAATCACAGTATACCCACAAACTCATTCAGGAATAAATTACAGCTCAACTTGGTGCAACCCATTCAGCACTGAATTAGACTTCAACATGATGCAACAACGGACTCAGGAATGAATTACAACTCTCATGATGCCTTCTTTGTCTTAATAATGCCAGCTTTAGCTACCAGAAATGATTTACCAGATAACAATAATCCAAGTAGTGGAATTACAATCAAAAGGGCTGGATCAAAATGCTCAATCACCCACATGCAAGAACCATGGCTCCACCGGCAAGATACTAGGTGATGCATTCAATGAAACAGAATTAAAAAGATAATTCCATGTCCAATATCTAGTCTAGCATCTAGCAAAAGATGAATAAGGCTTGCAGCCATTTTCCCCATATCAGCAACATTGTTTGATGAATATGCTACAACAAATGCCTCACATTTTTTATTATGTGTGATACACCAAAACCCTAAACACATGAACAGATATGAATCACAACCAAATGAAAAAAAGATACCTGATCAATCACAACATAACAATAATTCAAAGGCCTACATGCCACATCCATAACGGAAGGGCATTTGTTAGAAGGCTCATCTAAACAAAATGTAGCCACTTGGCCAATCAAAAGATTGAAACTTCACGATTTTTAACTGTCCATTTTTTGTACAACTTCACAGAGGCCACATGCGTACAAACTAAGGCTACATGGATTCATATATTCCTAAACAGTTAATACCAGAAGGACTATTGTGTGAAGGATTAACATTTCCTACCTAGAACCAACATCATCTAAACATCACTTAAACCAAGAATCACTCATCTACCAAATATAAAGACAAACATGCAACCAAACCAATCATGCCATCAGCATTCTGTACAGTCATATCATCTAATCAAGTCAGCTACACTAACAACTAATCGGCGCAGATGAGCGTAGGAATATAAATACATACTGCAAAACTGAAAGGAAAACTGAAAGGCAGCCGGTAAAGATCATACATGCTGCAAAACTGAAAGACAACCATTACCACATTCAGATCTTTAACAAATTAATATAGCAAAAATACTGTAAATTCCGTAGCACAGGTACCAAGCAAAACGAAACCATCTTCAGATCCTTACCACAGGTAATAGCAAAACAAGACTTCAGAGGTAGTCTTCAAATTCTTCTCACATTTCATATCACAATATCAAAAACGCTGGTGACAAAGGACTAAAATGTCTAAAGATTGAAGGTAAAACAGCACCTAGATACAAGTAGCTCCAATGACAGGGCGATCGATCTGGCAAGTTAGGACAACACAGGCAAGCGCGGGCAAGCAGCAAGCGGCGCTCAACGGTACGACTTTTGGAACCTGGCGCGGGCGCCGCGGCCGCCGAACTTCTTGGGCTCGCAGCGGCGCGGGTCCGCGACGAGGAGGGTGCGGTCGTAGCGCGCGAAGATGTCCTTGACCTCCTTCTTCGCGGCCTCGTCGACGTACTTCTGGTAGTAGGATACCAGCCCCTTGGCGACGGCCTGGCGAATGGCGTAGATCTGGGACGTCTTGCCGCCGCCGCGGACGCGGATGCGCATGTCGATGTCCTTGAACCGCGAGCGCCCCGCCAGCAGGATCGGCTCGAACGCCTTGAGGCGGAGCATCTCCGGCCGGATGAGCTCGATCGGGACGCCGTTGACCTTGATGAGGCCGCGGCCCGGCTTGGTGTACGCCACGGCCACGGCGGTCTTCTTCCTCCCGAAGCACTGGACCGTGCCCGGAGTCGGGCGGCTCAGGACCGACATGGTGGGGGTCGCGGTGGTGGTGGCTGGGCTCGCGGCGGCGGCGGCGGCGGCGGCGGCGCTGGGGATTTGGGGGCGGCGCTAGGAGATGGGGCGGCGGAGAGTGTGGAGCGCCTGGTGAAAGGGGTTTTATAGCCTCGAAGAGCTAGGGTTTCCTGTCGTAGCTTATATGGGCCGTCCGGCGGGCCTTTAGAGGCCCATTTGTGGCCATTTTCGTAAAATGGCCATGGGGGTTTCGGCCCGCTCGAACACCACTTGATCTTATCCGAGCTTGCCGTCCGGCGGCGCCGCGGCGGCGGCGGCGGCCGGAGCCGCCTCTTCTTCCGCGGTCGTGTTGCCCCCGCTGACCTCCGAGGGGTTAGTGGGAAGGTAGCGCGGTTGGTGGCGATAGGGGGCGGCTGCCGGCGGCGTCCGCGGTTGCTGCCGGCGGCGAGCGATGACGACTGCCCGCGGTCGGAGCGCGCGCGATGATGGCCGCGCGGGTTCGCACCCAACATAAACAATTCGCGAGATTTGTGTCTTTTACCTTGTCGAGGAAAGCACGATTTCTTATTTCGCTTGTCTTCCTTTTGGGAATTGAGCTTTTGCGTAACTGTTGTTTTGGTTAGTTGATTCTGTGTTTGTGTTTAATAGAATTATATACTTTTTTTCTAGCCTTATTTGATAATTTGATCAGGTTCCAGAATGATGCGTAGTTTAATTTATAGCACTAGTCGCTACATTGTGTAGGATATTTCATCATAGCTATTTTTTTTTGGCAGAATTTGCTAGAGGACATCACTAAAATGTGGCTTTTGCCATAGGACATTAAAAAAACATGTCTTTGCCAAAAGACACTATAATTAACTACTATCTTTATAAGACATTAAGTTCATTATTATATTCAGGTTTAGTAGACAGCCACACAAATGACGAATGTGCCTGCCTTTTATCCTCTTCTCCGGTCTAGCTCGTACTGCGCTCGGCGTACCGCAAGATCCGTGTCTCGACGCCGCACTCGGCTGGGCATCCTGTCCGCCGGCGAGTCGCAGCATTGCCGTCGTCGGGCCGGTTCCGCAACGGGCGGGACCGCGCCGTGTTCGCGCCGATGCGCGTTCACCGGGAGCGGTCGCCGTTCATGGTGAACGCGTACCCCGGTACTACGGGTACAACGGCGCGATCTTCTACGGCTGGCGCGCCCGGGAACATGCTCGGCGTGGACGGACCCGGCCACGGGCATCACCTACACCAGCATGTTCGAGCGCAGCTGGACTCGGTGTACTCGGCGATGAAGAAGCTCGGGTTCGGGGACGTGGAGATCGCGGTGGGAGAGACCGGGTGTCCCGCCAAGGCGATGGGCGCGGATCGGCGTGAGCAACGCCGACGCGGCGGAGTGCGCCGCTGATGCCCGGCGCGGGTTCGAGATGTACAGCAATCTGAACCGGGACGTCGCTGGTCTGCGGCGTCCGTACGGCGCGGCTAACGCCCGAGTTTGATGGGGAGCGGAGAACGTAGGAGGCCATGGCGGAAGCGCGAGGATCTTTGCGCATGCGTACGAAGTGGCCGAAATGGCAAGGAAGAGCACGGGGATACTGTCCCGAGAGAATTCCATGGCTGCTAGCGAGAGAATTCCATGGCTGCTAGCGGTGCGGCTCGCCGCCGTGCTCGGCTTGTATCATTGGGGAAGAAGATAAGATGCAGGTCATATACGTCTATTTGTGTGGGCTGTCCATTAAAATTTAATATAATAATAGGCGTAGTGTCTTCCAGCATACTAGTCCAATTTTATGATGTGTTTTGGCAAAGACAAGTTTTTTGAGTGTCCTATGGCAAAAGCCAGGTTTTAACAATGTCCTGTGGCAAATTTTGCCTTTTTTTTTCAATTGAGTGTTTGTTCTGTTATAACTGATGAATTTAAAACTGCTTCTACCCTTGTCCATATCACCACATGAGCAAAGTTGTAATCCGCTGCATATAAAAATGGACTCCATATCATCGAATCAGAAGTCGGCTCGGCATATAGAAATGCACGCAATCACTTTCACACCAGTTTCACGTCAGCTCGGGTGCTGCCGACCCGACTAGTAAACAACTCCCTCCTAATTTCTTTCATTTGTCAATACTGTTACATTTGTATGATGACCTAATCATCCCTCTTGCATTATTGGTTATATGATAAGAAATCGTGAAGGAGATAAACTAAACACTTCAGCTTATTTTTTTTGAGTATACGTACCCATTTCTCACTAATTTGGCCGGCTTTTGTTTTGATCCTAGCGTTGACTCTCTCTCATATGTGCTGCTACTACTTCTCCTTGCCTCCCTTGGTCACCTGCGCTCTGGCTAGTACAAACTAACCTTGGTCTACGGCCAAGGCAGGCAGCTTTGCAGAAAAGCTAGCAGCGAGTTCGGCAGTTGTGCGGCGGCGCAGTACCTTCAAATCAAGGGGCCAGCCAGCACACTCCGTCGCAGCGGCAGCTCCATCGAGCACCAAGCGGAGCCACAAACCGGCAACTAACAAGTTGCCCTTGATTTCGTTCAGAATCGCAACCAGTGAGTCCAGATCTGGTGTTCTAGAGTTCTCTGATGCATATACACTTGATTTGTTCATCATATCCCAAGAGCTATACTAGGCCAGCAGGTTTTAATTCTTCCTTCTTTGTCTTAATATAGCTTACTGACAGCATATCTCTGCAGGGAGAAAGATCCAGCATGGAGATCGTGGCAGGGGCGCTGCCGAGCCTCCTCCCCAAGCTTGCTGAGCTGATCAAGGGCGAGTACAACCTGCAGAAGGAAGTCAAGGGCGGTATCATCTTCCTCCAAGCAGAGCTCGAGAGCATGAAGGTCGCCCTCGAGAAGATCTCGGAGACGCCAGCCGACAAGCTTGACAACCAGGACAAGCTCTGGGCCAGGGATGTCAGGGAGCTGTCTTATGACATAGAGGACAAAATCGACACGTTCATGGTGCGTTGCAAGGTCGGCAGCAAGGTGGCTGAAGCTGAACAAAGTGGCTTCAAGAAGGCCATTGATATGAGCCTTGAATGGTTGACACTGCCTAAGATCCGCCGTAAGATTGCTATCGATGTCAGAGACATCAAGAGTCGTGTTCTTGAGGTGCATGAGCGGCGCCACAGGTATGAAGTCAATAACCATACCTTTGATAAACCTGTTAAAGTTGACCCTCGTGTATTGGTGCGGTATGAGGAGGCGACAAAGCTTGTTGGAGTTGATGAGGCAAGAGATGAGGTAATCAAGATTCTGATGCAAGGCAATGAACTGTCAAAGCAGCCGCAAGACAAGATAGTTTCTATCGTGGGGTTTGGAGGTCTAGGAAAGTCAACTCTGGCTAATGTGGTGTATGAAAATCTTAGAGAAGAATTTGATTGCTCAGCTTTCGTATCAGTATCTCAGACTCCTGACATGGAGAAATTATTGCACAGTTTGTTGTATCAACTTAACAAGACATACCATGCAAGCAAAAATAAAGTTATCGATGTGCTTAGTGAACCCCATTGGGAGAAGAGGCATGAACAACTTGACAAGAGAAATAATCCATGCATCAACAATGTCATTGATGAACTTAGAGAATTCCTTTGGGAGAAGAGGTATGAACAAAAAGAAAGCAATATTAGCAATCAATTTATGATTATTAACTTTTCCCGTAGTTACAATTAAAAAACACCACTCTCTTTGGAAAATATTATTGAAAATTTCTAGTCAAACCGTTAAATTTCTATCCACACTCTTGTTGCACATCTATCACTTTGACTGGATTCTAGAATCAACTATGCTCACTATGTCCCTTATTGCCTCTTAGAAGTAGAACAGTTACAATTTTTATAAAATGGAATGGAAAAGTTCCAATATAGAATAGTTACATGGATAAGGCATTCTCTTTTTGTGGGTCAAATGTGGAATTTTACCTTCTTCCATTTTCTTAGAATTGTTACATCTTTTTTCATGAGTTTTTCTTGAAGTACCTTTTCTCATGAGTTAGTGTGGTGTCTTTGAAGGTTTATACATAAAGACGCTCCTTGCCATCTGTAATGTGAATCTAGTTGTACTCTAACATAGTAATGTGTTTCATTTACTGACAACATGCCTTTTGTGGTCTAATGTTGTATAGGTACCTCATTTCAATAGATGACATATGGGATATCTCAGTTTGGAAAATAATTAGATGTGCTTTGATAAATAATAATGGTGGATGCAAGATTATCACAACTACACGTATTATGAAAGTTGCTGAAGAAGTAGGCGGTCCTTACAAGATGAAGCCCCTTTCTCTTGAAAGCTCTAGAATATTATTGTATAGAAGAATATTTGGCAACAAAGGCAAAGAAAAATGTCCTGATGAGGAGCTAGCCAAAGTATCCGATAGAATACTAATCAAATGTGCTGGGGTGCCATTAGCAATCATTACACTAGCTAGTTTACTGGCCAATAAAGGAAGAAATAAAATGGACTGGTATGAGGTGTACAATTCCATTGGTACTGGTATGGAAAACAATACAGATATGGAGAATATGAGAAAGGTATTGTCACTCAGCTATTTTAATCTACCATCCCATATAAAGACTTGCTTTTTGTACTTAAGTGTGTTTCCAGAAGATTATGAAATTGACAGAAGACGGTTGATATGGATGTGGATTGCAGAAGGTTTTATCCAAGGTGGAAAACAAGGGCAGAGCTTATTTGAAGTTGGAGAGAGTTACTTCAATGAGCTCGTAAACAGAAGTATGATCCAACCTGTGTATGATAGGCATGATATGAAGATACAGTCTTGCCATGTACATGATATGGTACTTGACCTAATCCATTCCTTGTCAAGAGAGAAAAACTTCGTTATGACATTGAATGATGTAGGCCACAAATCTGCACAACAAAAGGTTCGGAGGTTATGCCTTCACAATGACACGATAGATCAAGCGACACATGGGGCTACATTGAGCACGCAACAAGTGAGGTCTATGGTTGTCTTTTCATCTGCTATAGAGCTAATACCGCCTCTTTCAAGGTTTCAAGTTGTACGTGTGTTGCATTTGCAAACTTGTGATCTTTCACATGGTTACAACCTGAACCACATTGGGAAGTTGGTTCATTTGAGGTACCTGGGACTACGTTCCACAAAAATTGCTCAGCTCCCTGAGGAAATAGGGAACCTGCAATTTCTACAGACGTTGGACATCTCTAACAATGCACTTTTAACCTTGCCATTCACTATTATTCAGCTAAGTCAGTTAAAGTGCTTATACATTGACCTGGCCAGTTTAGAGCCAAACTGCTGTATTGGGAGGTTAACATCCTTGGAAGAGTTATCACTGTTATATGTGCACCATGTTAACTCCACAGAACTTGTAGAAGAGCTGGTCCATTTAACAGAATTGAGGGTTCTGCATATTACATACATGGGAATAGATCTGCCGAGAGATGCACTTGTAGAGTGCCTACAGAAGCTGCAAAAAATCGAGACTCTATCTATCGACTTCCTAGGCTGTATAGGTAAATTGGATGGCTGGGTTTTTGGGCCTCAGAATCTCCGTAGCTTGCAAGTGGATGGCTGCTCGTTCTTGAAGCTGCCTGTTTGGATTAACCACTCGCATGTTCAGAACCTCTCCTTCCTGGTGATCTGTGTGGAGGAGCTGCAGCCAGAGGATCTCGAAATCCTTGGGAGGTTACCTGCTCTCACTGATCTAGACATGTATTCGACCAGGAACCATTCCAATATTTCAAGGGAATTCACCATTGGTCCTGGTTCGTTTCCATGCTTGGTACGCTGTAAGTTGCGGGGATATTTTGAACGTGTGGTGTTTCAGCAAGGAGCTATGCCATGGCTCACAAGCCTTGAGCTCGATATCTACAGAGAGGTATGGTCCACATGGAACGGACTTCCTGACTTGGGTTTTGACAACCTGTCTTCGCTCTTGGACCTTCATGTTGGCCTCCAACATGGGCGTGGCTGCATGGCTGCTGAGCAAGCTATAGCTGCGCTAATGAATATGGCTGAAATCCATCCGAATCACCCAAGTGTCTCAGCTTCTTGTTATTACCAGTACTTATGATGAAGGTGGGGTGGCCGCAGTGGTATCTTCGGTTTTGGGCTTTAGTTCCAGTTGTCTTGGAGTCCGGGACTGTAGGTCATTTCTATACAATCGATTCAAGATTATGGACCGGTGCAAAAAAAACAGCCTCCTTGTGCAGTCTCCACTTTGCTTGACATTGCTTATGTATGTCTTCTTTCTCAAAGAATATTATGTGTGTTTTTTGACCAAGTGGAGACTTGGATCACCTTCAAGCAAGTGCTGATTCAGCAGATAAATCTGGGATTCTGTCCTCCTTGCTGTTGAATTACGAGGTTATACCTTTATTATGCTATATGTTAAGGATTGGTGACTTTTGATTTTGTCAAGGGGACATATTCCAATTCCCTCATCATCTTGTTTCTTTGAGGAACACGCTTGACATTCAGCAAGGCAGGAATGGGTGGTTGTTTACAACAATCCAACGAGTTTGGTGGTTTTAATTAGATTGCTTGCTAACCTGATGTGTTCTCCAAATCTTAAATTGGCTTGGGGAGCATATATTGCTTGCAACAAAAAATTGTACTTATACATGGTTCAGTTATTTTGCCTTGATAATATTTGCTGATATTATACATTTTCCACAAGGCGATTCTTGTATCTGCGGTCCTTTTTTAATTTAGTGGTGGATATGCTAGCTATATTCATTGCTATATCCTAACACTACTGGAAAGCAAAAATTCTCTATTAGTTTAACTTTTTTGACGGTTATTGTATAAATCATCAGGGTAAATAAATTATCTTGATGGTTTTTTGGAAAACACATAGAAATATTACTATTATCTTGATAGGTGCTAAATTTTGGAGAAGTTGCTTTGGGTAGATGAGTGCAAAATGTTTGTGTGCCTGAGTACTTTTTGATATGTTGATGTAAACCGTATTCCTGATTTTTTTCTTGAATACGCACGAGTGTGTGTATCATTGTATTAGAAGAGTAGAAAAGTTCTTACAAGGACGCGTTAGTGTTTGTATGATCTACATCTTGAAGAATTACATCCATAAAAAATACACAGAGTGCCTAGTTTGCTCTTGCTAAAGCTAGCAACCCCTTTGCGCCAGCCTCCATCCACACATCAGCTTCATTCTTGACGAGCTGCAAGATAACAGCAATGCTGGACGCCGCCTCCCTGAAATATCTTGCGTTCCGTTCTTTTCATAGCAGCCACGAAGTGAGGGCGAAGAGGGAGTCGAGGCTGGCCCATTGGTCACCATTGAATAGAACTCGGAGTCGCTTCCACCATTGCAGTGTTGTACTTGTTGCCGGCGGGAGCCGTCGATTAAAAATTCTAAGGACATGGAATCATTCTTCTCTAGTGACCGGGCATTCAGCGAGGATGTGGTCAATCGTCTCCACCCCCGGTCGCACAGGAAACATTGCTCCTAAGCGTCAAGACCATGCCGCCTCTGCCTATCCCCTATCCAATGCCTCCTCTTGAAGGTGAGCCATGTTTTCCAAATGAGTCTGTGGCCACGGAATTTGATCGCTCCATGTGGAGCATGGAGTACGCCGATTTCGCCGAATATGTGCCATCCGGTGCCCACTTCCATATAGCCCTATCCGGCTGATCAGAAAGCTGAATTTCATCAACCGCGTGCCACAAGTAAAGATAGTCAATGATGGCGTCGGCAGACAACCCAGCAAGGTTGCGTCTCCACGTACGCTCATGGAGGGCCTGACTGACAGTCATCCTCTTCCGTGTTCTTGATGGCACTGCTCTGTATAGGAATGGTGATATGTCCTCAACTGATTCGCCATTGATCCAACAATCCTCCCAAAATAGAGTACAAATGTCGATGCTTTGAAGAATGCATGCACCTGTGGCGCCACCTTGATAGGCAGCTGGCTCCAGGCCCTATCGCTCCAGGCCCTATCATTGTCCACCTTTTGTAACCAAAGCCATCACGTTTGCAGAGTAAAACCAGTCAACTGAAGGTTGCTGATGCCAAGGCCACCATAATCCATCGGCCTCGATGTGCACTGATCATATCTTCAGACGAGTCCCTAAGGATGCAGCCCCAGCCACCGTTTCTGGTTATTGGATCATAGGCTGCATCACAGTTCACTTTTACGCGATCTTCAGCTGGCTTCTCCCATCTGGGTATCGGTTTAGGCTGTTTGATAGTTGGTTGGCCCTCCTGTTTCTGCCATTCAGTCGCCATGGCCTGGACTCCATGAGCAAGACTTGCAGATTCGCATCCATGTTCCCCTTCCCGCCTTTTGTTCTCTTCAAACCAGCACATCCACAAGGCATAGCAGCATGGAACTCGCTCTTCATCTAGTAGGCATACGTTTCTATATAGTAGGCATACGTTTTAGACTTTCAGTGATTCTTACCTGTGAACATGCATGCGTGTGGAGGTGCATACAGGTAAACAAGGGATTAACGATGGCGGCAGGTAGCCCAGCAGCCCAGCACCGAACAACACTGATGGGCCGAAAATTCACCCACTCGGCCGTTCGCCTCCCGCTACTGCCTCCCTGTTGGACCCAGCGAGCTCCGATCGCCGATGAGCCCACTGGATGGAGTTCGTTGGTTTCCCGAGGCTTATGAGACGAATGCAACTGCAGCTCGTTGTCCCAGCCCGAAGCTGGCCTTTTGGCATGGCCCAAGCTTTGCCCGTGGGCCGTGGCCTGTCAGTAGCGGAGGGAACAAGAGCCCATGATGGCGCATAGGAACCCCCGTGTACCGCCCCCACCGCTAGCTTCTCTGCTCTGTCCGTTGTCTCCCTCTGTACATTTTGTTGGATGCAGAGGAAGAACTGCTGCGCCGGCGTGCCGTAGCCAACGACGATGTAGCCATTGCGATTGCCATGGGAATCAAGTCTGAGTCTGAGGTCGACTCTGCAGCCGCACACTGATGGGGCGCGCGCCCGTCGGCGTGCAGTGTGTCGTTCACCGACGGCATGTCTTTCCGTGCGCCGCTGAGATGCGAGAAGGGGCTCAGAGGGTGCACCACTGGCATCATCATGTCATTGTCATTGATAGCTCCTGAAAAATATGGATCGAAGATTAAGTAACTAGAATTTTTCTGTGTATGGTTGTGGACTAGGCCTACTTCTGAGTCTACAAGGAAAAAAACTATAAAATGTAATATCAAATATTAACGTGATAATATACTGGACAGTAGTTGTCTAAAACAAACAATTCTAGTTTTATTCTAAGTCAAAATCATCTCATATTTGAACAACTTCATACACTGATTGTAATTTAATATTTATCATACACAAAATAAATATATCATTACATATTAGTGTAGTATGCTAAAATAGCATACCTCACTACTCTAGAAACGAATTTGCGCAATGTTGTACTTTTGCACCCTATGGCAGGCTCCTATTTGTGCCCGCTGTGGAAAACCCACATTTACCGCAACGACCTATTTTTTGTTATTGACATTTCAAGGTGTCCGCTGCGATAAATTGATTTACCGCAGCGGACATCCTATAAGACTTGACACGGTAAATCCTGAGGCCCAACCGGTCCAAGCAGAGCCCAACAAAGCTCTCTATTGGGCTCATCATATAAATTGAGGACTTAGAGTTTCACTTCTCCACTCCCACCAACACCTCCCTCCCACCACTCTCTAGACGCGCCACACGATGCCTCCCTCACTCCACGTCGCACACACGACGTTGCTCCCTCCACACACTCTCTCTCTCTCTCTCTCTCTCTCCGCCTCCCCCTCTCTCTCCCCTGCCGGCGACCCACCTCCCCTCTCCTCGACGCGTGCCAACCCCTTTCCCATCTCACGGTGCGCTCTAGATCCACGCGACGGCAGGCCGCGCTCCTGGCGGTGGCGGCGCAAGATGTGTGGAGCGGGGCCGTGAAGGCGAGTAGAGCAAGGAGTGGGACCGCGGAGGTGTCTTCTAGATCCACAACGGCAGCGGTTCCGAGATCCACGATGACAACGGATCCCTCGGCGGTGCGGGGCCAAGTCAGCGCTGACGACGGGGCCTAGATCAACTATGGCGGCTCCCTTGACGGCGTGTGGCCACATCCAGATCTCCGGCCTCCTTAGGCAGCATACCATACTGCAGATGTTGCAGGCACATTATTCTCCATGGTTGTTCTTGGTGACTTTGTAACACCTTGTTAGTAATATACAAGTTCCATGCTCTATAAGAAATTTCAGAGTAATTACATATGGGATCAGTAATTCAGGATCATCCCCTACAAATAAAGCAAAAGTAACAGCCCAGATAACACCTACTATTATGATTTAACCTTTTCTTTAAATTTGGTAATTGCTGTCTTCACTGATCGATGGTGCCTTCTTGGTTCTCACTTCTCACCTCTTTGACTTACTCCTACATTTCTCTATGGATGTATCTATTTGAGATTCTAAGAGACAAACTGCACGAGTGGCCTCTGTTCAATACACCATAAAAAAAAAGGTTGGCCGAAACAGCCCCAATTTTTTTTTCATGGTCCGTGCTCAGAAAAAGCGTGGCAAGGCCTTCATGCTTATTCTTCTCTTCTCAGTTTATTGAGAGACACACCTTGAGTAAATGCTTCAGTTTTTCCTTAATATCAAATTATTGTCTATAAACAAACTAAAGAGTTGAGACTTGCCGGTCTTGTGTGATGTAGATATGTAGCCGCCTATGGATGCCCCAGCCCGAGGACGCCTCCTCCTGCAGCCTGCAGCCTGCCGCCATGCCGGACAACGGCGGCGTCGACCTATCCAACCCCGGCGGCCGGCGCACGCGCCTGCGGTGGGCGGTGGCGGAGCCCCGCGGAGACCTCAACGGACGGCGGCCGGCACAGTGCTTCTCAGCTTCTCCCCTCTCCCCTCCGGCGGCGGCGGCGGCGCGATCGGACACTGCTGTTTTTTGTCCGATTTAGAGTTCCTTTTTTATTTCGATTTGTAATCTTTGGCCGATTTTTTTCCTTCTCTTTGTCAGAGGCTACTATTATCTTGTCCCGTATGGACTCGAGTCTCCACCTCTTCTTATAAAAGTGTGGAGAGACCAGATGAAAAATTACCCAATGAAGAATTAAGCTGAAATAGATCTGTTCCCCCTCCAACTACTAAATAACACCGTTATTTTGCAGGGGATCAACATGCTATCTCCGCGATCATTTAAGGTTGGTGCTATCCTCCTGGTATGGGCTACTTTGCTTTAAATTTGTGTATTTTTATTTTATTTTCTCATGGAATTTCGAAGAACACAACTTCATTGTCTGTCACAAATGTGTCTTTTCACCTTTGTGCAGTCATATTTTTTATGGTTTCTAATTCATATCTTCCCTAGTGTGTTCCCTCTCTTTTTTCTCCGCCGGCGGCAGTTCATTGTACAGCTCGCTGTAATGTTATGGTTTCTAATTCATATCTTCCCTAGTGTGATTGTGTGATATTCCCTCTCTTTTTTCTCCGCTCGTGGCAGTTCTTTAAGTCTGAACGATAGTGTTGACAGAAAAATACTGATTTTATTTTCACGCATTAATTACTAATAAATGATTATATGAATTTGATATAGATGAGTATTCATTTTACCTTTTTAGGCTGGAATTTTGATGCATGACATTTTCTGGGTGGTTTTTCACTTCAGTTATGGTCAGGGTGGCTCCAATAGAGGTCATAGATTTTTATAGTGAACTTTTGGGAATAACATTATTAGTGTACTCTTTTTATTTTAGTGTAATAATTCAACTAATCTGACTCTGCATTGCAATGCACAGCTTCTGTTCCCAACTGCAGATGCTGCGCCACCATCCTCCATCATGCTTACCCTTTGTGACACTGTGATACCTGGTTAGTAATAGACTTATGTTCTTTCATTTGTGCAATATTACATTTTCGGATTGTTCTCCTGAAGCTTTGCAATAGACGTTTCCAGCTTCCCTATGACTTAGGCTGTTAGGCGTGCAGTTAGGCGTGCAACTTCATTTGACATAATCACCTGTATTTGTATTGAGACCTTAGTAAAATTCTTGTATCATTGCAGCTCTTTCTCTTGTTGATCTAACAGGACAAAATAGTAACTATCAGCATTGTCTAACTTAACATTTGATGTTCTGAGAAAAACTAGCTTAGAGTTTTTAACCCTAGCATTAAGATGTAGGTGGTGATTGGCTGGGTGACAAACCTACTAGCCAATCTCAGGGGCATTCTATCATTTGTTTGTTCTTTAGACTAGAGAGAAGTGCAGGTTTGAAGCTAGAACATTCACCCACTAGCCAATCTCTGGACATTCTATCATTTGTTTATTCTTTAGACCGGAGAGAAGTGCAGGTTTGAAACTAGAACATTTCCGATCGGAGTTGGACCATGTTGAGATGTACCCTGCTTGTTTAGCTGTTTTAGTTGATCGGTTGCTCCATATGTGATCCAAGCACTCTTGTGCTGTTGCCAATATGATCAAGAAATGTTTGTGACTTAAGGGAATGAGACAGTATGCACCAGTGGAAACAAATTATATATATTTTGAAGTTTGAACTGCCTCTTGTATGTAATTCTGCATATTTGAGCAGTTGCTGTATCATTCAGCATATAATATGGATTTCTGCTTTTGGATTCCAGGAATATTTGTTGCGCTTGCCTTGTGTATTGCTCTCCCAAAACGTAGCAAGAGTTGTTTCTTTAATTGCGCTTATTTTCGATACACTGTTGGTTTGACTGTGGCTGTCATCATAATGAACTCTCAAGCCGCACAGGTGAGTTATGTTGCACCTGATTTATGTTATCTTTTAAATAAAAATGCCTTCTATGCTCACCTCTTATCTTTTTTTCAGCCTGCTCTACTGTACTTTGCTCTTGGTGTGATTGGTCTTGTTATTCACTGGTTGTGGAATGGAGAAGTAAAAAAGGTAAGTTTGGTAAATATTTGCCATATTATTGTTTGTACTTTCGACATGCTAGCTATTGCCAGTCCTAAAATACTTGATTGATGATTATTTAGTGCCATATCCTATTTCATACTTTCATTTCATTATCATCTCTCTTTTTTTTTTTGGCTCGCTGGAAGGATGGCACCAATCAGCTATTAGGTAAAATATGGAATTGGATCAACATCTATGGAACCAAACTGAAGAAATTTGATGGATGGGTTCTTCATACTACTAATAATGAGGATGGTAACGGTGGCGAGCTTGATGCCTCGGCTCTCCCAGAGGATCACAAGGGTGATCCTCAGGATGACTACGGTGACGAGGAAGATGCTGTGTCCCCCTTGGAGGATCATGGCTACATTGGCGAGGAAGATTCTGCATCCCCCTTGGAGGAGGATCGTGGAGCTGCCTCGGCGGATAGCGACGATGACATTATGCCATCAGGCCAACGCGCGGTGCAGCTGTTGTCAATTCGTGCAAACTTCCGTGTTTGCGCTATCAACGGCTACGACTGGAATATCGGCCGGTGCATCTACAGGCCACACGAGAGGGAAGTGCAAGAGGTATATACTAGCTACCTTATATCTACTAATTAATTGTCTTATATGTGCTTCATGTTAAATTTTTAAACAATTGCGTAATTGCTCGATCTCCACGCTTCGCGCGTGGTATATGCTTCATGTTTCTAATATATACTATAATAAATTAAAACCCTTCACATTCATGCTTCCAGGAAGGAATGGTTGATTTGGTTCCTATTGGACCCTGCAGTATTCTCTTGGCTTACGGCACCTTCACCTTGGAAGTTTTCCATTATTACAGGGACTATGTTGCTTTTGAGTGTCCCACCATTGTGGAATGGGATGTTTGTGGTAACTATGGTGAAGAACTGGAGGAATGCACAGAGACCATCTTCTGCAGAAGCGTTGAGCGCAAGTTGGAGATCACATACTTGGTGATTCCTCACGCCATTGAGACCAATGTTGAGGTCAAGTTGAAGCTTAAAGACCTCGGTTCTCGAAGCCGTGCGGTGTATGGCAAAATCAAGGCGAGCACTGCTGACTATGGGAACAAAAGCGTGCACCTCTTTAGCTGTGAAAGAGGGTGGAGTTGGTCTGTTCCCTCTGGCCCCACAACGATTCTCCCACTGAGTCCGGCTGTGATTGCCTTGCCATATAGTCGTCAGCTAGAACTGCACATAGAGGTGGACCTAATAGTAATCACAATCTTTGAGGACCAAGAAGAGTACAAGAATTTGAAATTCAGTCTAACATTCACTCGTGGAATTAGGAGTCAAGAAAGAGAAGTTGATGGTGATCAAGTTGAAGTGAGCATCACCTTCGATCCGGAAATCTGAACCGTACCACGGACTGAGGCACCAAGATGACTATGAAATAAGTGGAGTGATGTAGTAGTCGCAGGGCCAAATCTGGAACTGAACCGAGACGCCAAGTCACTGTGAATTAGAATTAGGTGAAGGTGTGATTAAGTAGCATGGCCAAATATGGAACTTTGTGTACGTTTGCCAATCATCATGTTATCTATTTCCTTTTTTGTTTTATCTATTCATAGTGTCGGAAAGTGGGTACCAAGATACTAGCAAAAATATCCTTAGGCCTTCACTAGTAGAGAACAAACTTTTGATCCTCTTCCGATTTCAGCTTTTGTCCCTGTTATTTTTTGCATCCAAAATTAAAGTCCCCTGCCCAATGGCTAGAGTTGTAGGCTTTTGCAATAGGCAACCTTTAGTCCCAAGCTTGTTTGGATGACTACAAAATTTCGCCCCTATCGCCGCGCCAAACTTTTGCAACACCACTGATTTTGATGCAATAGGATTGCAATCTTTCCATAAAATGTTTGCAATATGTTTGGTTTGTCGTTGCAATAGGCATGTGCTACTGCAACTATTTTAATTGTGTTGCAATTAGTTGGCATTGTTGCCATGTCACGTTGGAGTTGCATTAGTATTGATTTTCATTGCAATTATTCGGTGTTATTGCAACTATATTGGCCTTTTTTCGATCCATGGGTTATAGCTAGTTGGAGCTATTTGGGGCCCAAATAGCCCTAAAATATCCAAACATGAGGGTTAGATTGGGTTAGTTGCATCTAATCCACTCCAAAAACTATTAGAGCTAGTTCTGGTGAGGCCACTAGAAAATTATTATTTTTTCTCTCTCCACCCGCATGGGATCCCGATCCACTCCCCATCACGCATCTCCTCCCTCCCTCCTGCATCACGCCGCCTCCCTCCCATTCCGCATCGCGCTGCCATGCGATGGGCTTCACCTAGCCACGCCGTTGACTCACCCGCACCGGATCCGCGCTGCCCGCCGCCTCCCTCGCCGACGCCTCACCCGTGCCGCCGCCACCTCACCCGTCTTTGCCTCACCCTCTGCTGGTCCCCTTGTGCGGCAGATTCAGACGTGCGGCGCCATGGACGAAACGACTTCAACGCGGCCATGCGGGGCTCGCAGCCGTCTGTGTTATGTCATTTGTGAGCGGGAGGAGGCCACACAAGAGCCGTCCACACCAAATTCGGCTGATAAGATGGTTTAAATGAGCCAGATGATTGGAAAAGTACATTTATTGTTAATCTAACCTTTGCATCCAAACACCTCTTTGACTAGAGTTAGTTTAGGGCTAGTCATGAGCTAGAAAATAACTCTAACCTCTAGCCATGCTAGAGTATCCAAACAGAGCCATTGAATTTGGTTGTTTTGCTTTTAACTATTGCCATGGTTGTTCTGGATTGGAATAATAATCTGCAGTTATTATTGGGCAACAAGAATTCTAAATTAATGTAACAGCATATTCCTATTGGTCCTATTTGGATACTCTAACTTAGCTAGAGGTTAGAGTTAGTTTCTAACTCTAAACTAGCCTTAAACTAACTCTAACCAAATAGATGTTTGGATACAAGGATTAGATTGACAATAAATATATTTTCAATATAAGATCTTTAAATATATTATTAATGATGAAATAAATATTCGTTAAATATTTTACGGAAACATATCCATGTGGGGTCTTGTTTTGAAGAGTTCATTGCAAGAAATATTATAGTGCAATCATATTTTAATTAGGACACATGATTTAGGAGATACAATTTTTTTTTACTTTCAAAAGCATGTGATACATGATGATGTCTTCAGTTTTGAGTGGCCCATCAGAACTAACTCAAATAATCATCTCTTGGTGGAGATAGTTATTTGGGTGGGTTAGATGCAACTAACCCCAATCTAACCGTCCTATTTGGATACTTTAGGCTTAGTTGAGCCTCAAATAACTCAAACTAACTCTAACTCATGGATCCAAACAGGGCCATTGTCAAGAGATTTTATTGTTGTAATGATCGCTTTTGGCATTGCAATTATTAGATACTTATTGCAACTATAATCATAGATAGACGCAATATTCTTGTTACTATTGCCACGGTTCTTTTGTCTTGCTTTTGGTGAGTGTGCTCATTGCAATACAATGTTGTGGGCAACATTATATTTGTATTGCTAGGTGTCGTATATTAAACTTTAGCATGTCATGGAACAGATGACAAGAAAAATAAAAATGGGGCAACCACCAAGATTCAAACCTGCAACCAGCACCCCACTACTACTAGCCCACTTGCATGTTTGTGTAATATCTAGTGTTTTATTTTATTTGTTATATTAAACTTAAGCATGGGGTGGAAAAAGTGAAGAAGAATTAAAAAGGGACAACCACAAAGATTCGAACATGTATCTCACTCCCCAAGAGGACAACAAGACCCCACTACCGTTAGACTACTTTAATGTTCTAAAAACTTGTAGTTGATGACTTTTCCATTTGAAATTATTTAATATCCCAAATTCTATTTGAAGTTTTCATATTTTGAAATTGATATTTGGAATGGCGTGAAAAAATGTAAAAATAAAAATCATTTTCTATCCCTAAATTCTATGCAGTTGGTTCTTGTACATGTTAATATTAACCTTTGTGTTTTTGTACATGATAAATTGTATGCGGAAATCCTCGTGTTGCTGACGTACAGCCTCAGCAAGTGGATGGAGCCGCGGTGCCACGCCATCGAGGCCTTGAAGGCCAGAGGCGTGGACGTCGGCAAGGAGCGCGCGGCTGGTGACTATCGTACTGAGGTATAGCCACCAGGCGCCTGAACTTATAGAGCTGTATCCCCCTCACCACCACAAGGGTAGCTTGGGTGGCGACCCGTCCGCCATTGGCAGCACCTCGCAGTTAGAGAGTGATTGATTCACATTTCTGTTCGGACACCTCTGCAATGTGTGCTGTTTCGTGAGATTTAGAGATTGACAGGGACAATTGTTTTAACATGATTTGAGCAGAACAGAAGCTTGTATATATAGACAACAAACTGAGCGTAACATTTTCCAAACCCTGCTGTGCGGGCAATGTTCAGACTTCAGAGAAGAGACAATCAACAAGACATACACTCAACCACTATGGACTTGGCCAGCTCCGCAGACTCTGAAGGCCCTTCCAGTATCAATTCATCATGCACCTGAAAGATGGAGCTGTCAGTTCCGCTAGGTCTAAATTTATGTTAAGAGGCCAGTAACTAGAATAGTATTCTGGGAAAAAAAATCTGCAACCATCAATGTATCCATTTTGATTCAATACGGGATACCAAAGATCCAGTACTCTAGTTACAGGAGTCATAATAAAAAGCAATGTCCTTTTCAGTTTCAAAGAAGAAATCAAAGTATGCCCCTAACTTTATGCATGAACTACCTGCAAGAGTAGCGTCCAACCAAGCTCCTTAAGACGAATATTCCTGTCTATCTCAAGCATTGCACACATAGCAACATCAGCTGCACTGCCCTGTGGTGTTCAAAGGAAATAATTTCAGCACAAAACTAATTTCAACAACGAGTTGCAAACTTGCAATAGACAGTGATCACCTGTACAGGAGCATTGATAGCAGCACGCTCAATGTGACTCCTTTGGCCAGAAGTTGTATTTGGAAAATGGCGTGATCGCCCAAACAAAGTATAAACTTCTCTCTTCTCATGTGCTAGCTGTTTCTGTTTCATTTGCCAAGCCTGAACTTCCTTTCTATCGCTATACCAGAGTTTCAGTGTACCTTCTGCTTCCTTGACAGAAACCTGACAAGAGAGGAAGGGTTACAATAAGCCATGAAAGGCTAAATTTCTTGTAAACATGGCTACTCAGCAAGTGTGTTGCTCACTGGCACAAACTAAGTAATCCAAAGAAGCTCAGACTAAGGTGCAACGCACACTAAAGTTAAATTGCTGCTTAATTTAGAGCTATATGTTTGTTAGAAAAGTAAGAAGGGCGGCCCTGGTGCAAGCGGTAGAGCTTTACCGCTTGTGACCAAGAGGTCCAGGGTTCGAGCACCAGCCTCTGCACATTTGTGTGGGAAAGGCTGTTGGCTATTTTCCCTACCACAGACCCCGCACTGCGGGAGCCTACGGCACTGGGTACGCCCTTTTTTTTTTTATGTTTGTTAGAAAAGTATGTACCTTCCAATCACGAGCGAGCCCACGGGCCGTTATCCCATATGCAATGGAGAAATTTAGCATCTTAGCTTTCCTCCTTTCAGCACCAAAAGCATCCTATATCACAAGAAAAGCATTAGAGTCCATTTTTTTTTCATACACACCATGTATATTCTCATGTTAATAACATTTCCTAGATCCATATCCATAATTAACTCCACAGTGTACAGGTTCTGGACCAGACGACATGGAAGGTAAAAGGAAAAGCAAAGCAGGAAACTGTATGTGCCTGGAAGTGCAGTACAAAAGCAAATAACTAGTAGTGCTGAACATAGTTTTAGCAATTAGAAGGAATCAACATAATTCTCAGAAACACCATTAAAGCTAGCATACCTTCAACAACGGCACGGGAGGTTTCTCTTGACCGGGTTGAGGATGCCACTCAAGAATTACTTTCTCTTCTTCAACAGCCTCACGAATATGCTGATACATGTTCATGGCTGTCCTGGAATGGAAGTCACCGCCAGCTCCGAAAGCATCTAACATGCTTTTACAATCAGCAAGATGCGCCAAGATCCTGAGTTCCAGCTACACACAAAACAAATTTGTTTTTTTTTTTACTTGGAACTAGTATCATCAGCATACAAACATTCAAAAACTCTACTGCACAAAAGCATACCTGACCGTAATCAGCAACAATAAGAGTGTTCCCTGGAGCTGCAACAAAAGCTTGGCGGATTTTATACCTATCCTTTTCAAGCGCAGGTAGGTTCTGTCATGGAGTAGATCACAAGTTGAACAAATTACTTGATGTTGGTATATTTAAAGCAACCACAGCTTGCAACACTTCACAAGACATTTCTCGTCTTTTGGTTATCATATTAAATACTGCAACAACCTGGGCTACCTATTTTGGCAGAAACAAAACAGAGCTTACTTTAATAATATCAGTACCAGTTCTTCATTTATGTTCATCCAGTCCACACATATTAAGAATACAGAACTTGCCAATCTTAGTATCTAACTGCTGCATACATTTGGGTAACAGATTATTGTCTATCTGAGTACATTAGCTTGAACCTAGTATCTATTGCTTTGCATGACACTGACTGTTTCCAGCTAGCAACTTCCTGTTGGTCCTTTTCTGAAATGCTCTAATATGTAGAAAGACAGCCCAAATCCTATATAACTCTTGACCTCTAGAATATCATTTCATACTGCAAAAAACGTGTAAACTCCGTAAAATAAATGCCAACCTGTAAATTTGGTGTACTTGCTGATAAACGCCCTGTTTCTGTGTTGATATTTAAGGAACAGTGGATCCGCCCTTCCTTACATGATATATGATTTCCCTGCCAAGGGAACAATGATATAGTAAATATAATAGGATAAAGATACAAATAGATAACTAAGACTACTAAGTGATTGCTTGCATAGCCATGTGTACAGTAATGACTGCTGCAACGCAATCGACATTAGAGTAGGTGGAGCCAGCTCACCTGTAGAGGAAGAATGAACTTGGATATTAACGAGTCAATAGAACGCATCTCACATAAAGCTGCAATGGCATGACATGCTTCTTTTCCTTCCTTTCCTCCTCCAAATGCATCATATGCAGTTCCATAAGTGTCTTCTAGATCACAATTGGAAATCTCAGAATGACTACCACATCCATTATCATTTACATCATCTGTTGAGTAAACAAGATCTGATGGAACCTTCCCAGCTAAATTTATCAATGCATCCATACTAACTTTAGGCCAGCCACTTTTAGTAATAAATTTATCAGTTTTCAGGTCTTTCACAATGCTGAAAAGTTCAATTGTGCGATACTTTCGAACCTTCTTGCCTTCTGAAACTGCAGTTTCATCGTTAGGCACTTTAATAGCTTTACTCTTCGGCAAAAATTCACCAGGTTTGTATCTGTACAAAGATTAAAAACATTACGATTTCTAGCAATTGTGTGCAAGAAATATCTAGGATACAACCTGAAACATTCATTGACTAATGTTTTTCTTCCTTTTGTTTTGTATTTAATAGACATACAGGAACCTTTGCTCTCTAAGTGTGACAGATGGATGACGAAGGATACACAAAATCTGGATACACAGAAGGAACTTCGAAGAGAGAATATATGATGGTGAGGATTATACCTGTTCGCTATACCGCCAAACAAGAGTTGTCGAATCTGAGTATCACTCTTAAGATTCATGTATTTTGCATCAGGACAATACTTAGATGCCCACTTCCGAAATTTATCTGCAGCTAATTTGCGCTCTGCAACAGCAACCTTTTCAATCTCTGAAAGATAAGCACGGTCAACAAGCATTCCAGCTGTTTCCATTTTTACAAGAATAGCACCGAAAGGGCGCCAATACTCCTCATAGAAATCGTACAATGAACCTTTGGGGCAACCGTCAGAAGTCCAAGGCTTCCTTTCAAGCTTGCTTTTCAAGCGTTCATAAAGCTTCAAAGTACTGATGGAATCTAATGAAGAATAGCAGATCCACATTTCTCTGTCTTCTCTTTGTAAAATTTCAACAGGCTCAATTGTGGTAATCTTCCCTTCTGATCCATCCTTCTTTATCTTTTTCCTACCAAAGATGGTTTTCATTGATCTCTTCCCAATATTTCGCAATTCCTTTGAGACAGTGCCCATGACCCTATGATCATTTGTAAGTCCCTCAAGAGAATATCCTCCATCCATTTTTCTTGAAGAATCCCAAAGTCTTGCAAGATGCATTATATCAGCATGAAATCCAGCAACTTTAATTCCATAGTTCTCTATGACATGACTATCAGAACTATATTTGGGCCAAACCTACATAAGAAAAATAGATATTTGCTTAAGATTCAAACGATAAGACAACAGAGGTATATGTTTTATCCTATTCCTATCCATTCCATATAAATAGCAAAGTTTGACTAGAGATGGCAAAAAAAAAAAGGGTAAAGCCAGTGAAAAAAGATAATTCTGAGAATGCAACACATGAAAGTTGTAAGCATGAGTTTAGATTTGACTGTGATATATTGTTTACTTCCTTAAACAATTGCAATGACTTCCATTTATACTGCAATAGGCATATACAATTTACAGAACAGAGCAGATGCTAGTCTTCCAAACAAAAAGAACAAGCTGCATTTACCTTCCTGATTGATGAATCCTCAAAAAATGGGGCAAGCTCCATGAGTACATCTCGTCCACCATCCATTACATCCACCCAAATGCATGTCTTGCCATTTCCAAAATCAGCTTCAGCAAGATTAGTGCCAGAGTAGATGCTAAAGCATGTGACCTTTCCATGACCAACTGGTGTCTCTTTTTCAACATCAATATCTACCTGCATAGCATTGAAATCTCCTGAATTATATTATATCACTAAAAAAATCGATATGCATTCAAAAGGGAAGGTTTTCCAACATACACTTTTTTCTTTTTTTGTCATTGGGCCGACCCAAAACTTGCTAAAATGAACTAAAATGACATGTCACTTCATTAATTTAGGGTAGGAAACGAACCAAAACACCATGCTACATAATTAATTAGCTGACCCAGAAAACACCATTGGGTACCCACGTGCATCCCTACCCAGTATACATACCACTGAACCAACAAGATGATAATGGGTATCTATACTATTCTACTCTCTGTTCAAGATACATGACGATAGTGATACCTTTTCCCTTCATTTTGCATGGATGCCATAGTGCACAATAAAGGAACTGGTAGGCATAAATGATGCATAATGAACAGAAATTGGAGAAAGAAGCAGACACTGGAATAAAAATGGGTGGGTATCTAGTCATATGTTGAACCCTGATTAACGAATGCTAAATGAGGAGTATATACGGACTGAATATATCAAAATATTATATTTTGGCAAAGCCATGACTGATGTAAACAAACATAGTTACATAAAGCATCTTAGATGTTTGAACAATCAGAAAAGGCTTTAATGACTTATTACCTTTGTGTGACATGCATGAATATAATTCCTGTACTTCGTAGTAAGCAGTTGAACAACACTTCTAGCTGACATGACATTGTCAACCACCAGAACTTTGTCATAGATAGTAGCAAGTGCCTTCCGTGCATCTATAGACTCTTCAAGTGAGCATTCATTCACATCTTTAGCATGGACATCTGCAGCATTTTCATCAAATGGCAAGCTTGTTTCAACTTCAGAGATTTTTGGAAGATGAGAACGGAACTTGGGACCATTAGGCCAATGAGCCTCCTCCACTTCAGATTCCTTAGGCCTCTTCACTGGTTTAATGCTGCGTTTTTTTTACCGGTCCGGGCGAACCGACCGGCCGCTGCGGAGGCTGTTTACCGGGCGGTTTGTACGGAAACCGCCCGGTAACCGACAGTTCAAAATCAAATTTGAATGCGTAGTTCTTCCGGTTTGTACCGGTAAACCGGCCGGTTTGTGGCGGTTACCGGCGGTTTTTCCGGTAACCGCTGCAAACCAGAATTTTTTTTTGCTTGAATAAACACTTTTTTTGGGTAGTTTTTTGGCACCTATTAATGTTCACATACAACACAATGCGGTACTAAATAGCATAAGTCACTAAAGCAACAATATTTAGTCGAATACAAATACAACTACAAACCGATACGTAGTCTCATACAAATAAATCGTCGCATACAAATACAACCACGTCGTCGCATACAAACACAACCACATAGTCTCATTCACTCGGAGGATGTATGGGAAGACCCCATATCGGCACGACGCTTGATATTCGGCGGTGGACATAAGAGAGATACCCTGCTCCTGGAGCAGTTCAGCCTTGTATTGTTGCCAAGTTTTGCCCGTCCATGCTGCTGTTGTCTCCCAATCCTGAACTAATGTTCTATAAAACTCAGGGTCTTCCCATTCAAACACCCATTTATTAGTAGGCTGCACGCTCACGTCAGGAATGGGATAGCTATAAGTAGGCTGTGAGGTATCACTGTAGGAGGAAGAAGAGTACTGTGGGGTGTCGTAGTCCGTCGGTCCTCGTGATCTCCTCTGCGATGACGGTTGCCCATGGTCACTTTAATGTCATCGTTAACAACACTGGTCAGTGCTGTCACAGCAACTGCGGCACGATTAATCGCATGATGCTTTGCCAATTCCGTGTTGGCATGCCTATTCACAAGAGAATCCAGTGCCACTCTTTGTCTTACACTGTGCAATAGAGATTGGTTGGAGCCCTTGAAATCTTCCAAGGGCTCATGATGGAAACTACCCGACCCTAGATGAGTGGAACTGTTGCGATTGGTGGTTTTGCTTAAGGATAACCTCCTGCTCTCGTCAGCCCATTCTTGCTCGCCGCTACTTTGCACATTGAAGTTGACACATACTGGAAGCTTAACAGCTCGGCTGTCTTGAATTCCAAGGGCTGAGCTCTGGGAGTACTCCTGCCTGGCAATCAGCCATTCTAAAAGTCAGACGCGAAACACCAAAGTGATGGACACTTTTTAGTGGCAACTATTAGGCTAATAGGTAGGATAGTCCGGATGAACATCAACACATGTGATTCGCTAACAATATTCAGCAAAAACACCGTACCTCCACCAGAAGCAAGAGCTCTGTCCTGCGGGCTATGGATGCATATATAGCAAAATTAAGAGTAGACAATTTAGGCTCACTCATCCATTCCAGCCCCCTCACCCAGTTGGTTCATAGATAGATATTAGACAGCACCAATCCAGAACACGACATACAAGGTTCCCGAAACACGACAGCAATCACCAGAATATCAACACAGCATCGAACTAACCAAAGAGCGTAGCCCAGTTGGCGTGCAAACCTCTACCTAATCGCATGCTCTATCACCATCGCCGCTACGACCTAATCACGCGGCATCGTAAGCTCTAAGGTCACCAGAACGAGCATCGAACCACTAAATAGTAGGCATGGCGGGCATTACCTTCTGGCGCCAGTGAGCCGCGACATCATGGAGCGGCCGCGGCTGCGGGAGCAGAAGGGCGAGGGCGCCCAGGAAAGAGGCGCGGAGCACGGGCACTGGCGGAGCAGCGCGGGCGCCGCCCCGGCCATCGCCATGGACCCCACA
This sequence comes from Themeda triandra, assembly GCA_018135685.1. Lineage (NCBI taxonomy): Eukaryota > Viridiplantae > Streptophyta > Magnoliopsida > Poales > Poaceae > Themeda > Themeda triandra. The sequence continues at coordinate 164,981 of JAENPR010000989.1, read as the reverse complement.
AGCCGCCTCAGCCTCCCGCCCCGTCCCCCAACTCCCCCGCCGCTGCAGCCGAGCCCGCAGGGCGCCGTCTTGGACCACACCGCGCAGAGGCGAGGCACGCGTCTAGGGTTGAGAGCGGGTGGTGCTGGGCGCGGGCATTCGGCGGCGGCCTCAATGAGGCGAATGGAGCGTAGCGGCGGGAAGCGGCGGCGGGAGGAGGAGGCAGGGGCAGCTGGCCAGTTGGGAGACGCGGACTTGTGGAGGGGTACAGAGGCAGGGTTTAGGGTCTACGCCGGGAGGCAAAAATTCTAAAGGACCTGGTCCTTTTTGCATCGTGGAGGACCCTGCTGCCTCAATGACACGTGTATTTCAACAATCTTAAGCATGTTTATCTCCTTTGCTGCTTCCGCTCTATTTTATATTCTAATCTCACGGCGCGTTGCTCCGTTAAGTCATTTGCTTGCATCCGAAGCCATTTTTTTCGCGATCACTTCCAACCCTGGACGCGTATTTCATTAAGCAGAAGAGAATCCAACCCCAAATACAAGGCATAGCACAAAATGAAACGAAAGGAGAAACACAGACAAGTAAGAAAAAGGGGGGGGGGGTAACCAAGGTTACCAACTGCCTCACCCCTCCTCTCTCTAAGCGCAAACACACTACATAGCAACTAGTAGTGCTTCAGAGATCCCAAGCCTCAAGCAGCGAGGAGGGCGGCCAGATGGCGATTCCCAGCCACGCACCACAGCTCGGCCTCGTCCTGGATCGACCGTGCCAGTACGTCCGCCCGAGTGGCCACAGCATCGAAAGTCCTTCTGTTCCTCTCTTTCCACAGACGCCAACCGACAAGGAAGAACAAAGAATCAAACCCCTTGCAACGGTCCCGAGCGAGCCATTTCCTAGCGGATAGCCACCAGGAGATGGCACCCTCCCGCCCACCAACATTGAAACCCGGCACACGAGCCCAGGCGAAGCAGCGTAGCCAGACGTCCCTGCTGAAACTACAGCCCACCAACAAGTGGTCCATAGTTTTGCTTTCCTGGTCATAGAAGATGCACGTTCCCGAAGCCTGCAACCCATGTCGCCGACGCCTATCGGCCATCCAACACCGGCCATGCATCACCAGCCAGAAGAAGAAGCACACCCTCGGAGGCGCCGCGGTCTTCCAAATTTGTCTCGCACCCCGAGGGATCGTCGCCTCAAAGAACATTGCTCCATAAGTAGAAGCAGCCGAAAAAGCCCCGTCCGAAGAAGGTGCCCAAGAGAACGTGTCCGGCCGGTCCAGAAGCCGCACCTGGTCGAGGACGTCAAAAAGGTCGGCAGCCTCGACGATCACTTGCATGGTGACGCCCTCCGCCAGGTGCCCAACCCAGGCGGCATCAGGGAGGGCCTCCGCCACCGTAGCACACCTCCTCCTCGGCCTGACAGCCGCAAAAACCGCCGGAGCGATCTCCCGAATGCAGCGGCCATTGACCCATCAGTCAGTCCAGAAGAACACTGAGGAGCCGTTACCCAAAGAGATCCTCATCGCCGCATAGGAGATACCCAGAACGTCGCGTTCCGCCGTCCTCGGCCGCATACCTTGCAGTCGGTCTTGCCACACCCAACGCGCACGGTAGGCAACTCCAGCCCGCCTCAAATCCGCGATCCCAAGGCCCCCCAGGTCCTTGGGTACACAAGTCTTGACCCAGGCAACCTTACATTTGCCACCGGCCACCGTCTGCGCCCCAGCCCAGATGAAGCCACGCCGCAGCTTATCAATAGCCTTGATCGCCCATGGCGACAGAGCCAGGGCGATGGCCGTGTGAATTGGCACAGCTGACAATGTAGCACGTGCCAGCGCCGTCCTACCAGCAGCATTGAGAAGATTTCCTTTCCACACAGGGATGCATGCCGCCACCTTGTCGACGAGTGGCTGCTCATCAGCCCTTCTCAGTTTGAAGACGGACAGCGGGATTCCCAGATACTTGATCGGGAACTCCGCAGTCCGTCACTGAAGGACATCTTGTACGCGTTGCATGTCCTCAGCCGTGCAGTGCATAGGCGTGGCCACGCTCTTCTCCAAGTTAGAAAACAGGCCCGAAGCCAAACCGAAGACCCGTAAGATCGCCTTCACCGCTTGGAGTTCAGCCAAAACCGGAGAAACCAGGATGATAACGTCATCAGCATATAGGCTAACACGGGATCCGACGACGCCTAGAATTGTAGACAGCAGCCCACGCTGTTCCGCCAAGGTGAAGCAACGGTTGAGCACCTCCATGGCCAGCACAAACAACATAGGAGAAAGCGGATCCCCCTGGCGCAGCCCACGAGCGTGACAAATACGTCTACCCGGGCTACCATTCAGGAGGATCTTGGTGCTGGCAGTGGATAGTATCAACGACACCCAGTTCGTCCAACGCAGAGGGAAGCCCATGTGACGGAGCACCTCAATAAGAAAAGGCCAGGCGACCGTGTCAAACGCCTTTGCAATGTCAATCTTCAGCAGCACGCAAGGAAAACGTGCTTTGTGGATCGCCCTGCAGCTCGGCTGGATGGAGCGAAAATTGTCATGAATGGTACGCTCCCGGATAAACGCACTCTGGTTCGGCTGCACAAGCCATGGCAGCCAAGGTGCAAGCCTCTCTGCCATGCATTTGGTGACCAGTTTACTAAAGCTGTGGATGAGGCTGATGGGTCTATAGTCATAAATCCCGGAGGGCTGCTCCTTCTTCCGCAGCAGGACCATGAAGGCCTGGTTGAGGTGGTGGAAGCTCCTGTGATCCTGGGTCCAGAACGCATTGATAGCGTTCATAACATCTCTCCTGATGATATGCCAACATCGTTTATAGAAAAGCCATGAGAAACCATCGGGTCCAGGCGCCTTGTCGCTCGGGAGTTGCTGTATTTGTGACCAGACCTCTTCCTCCGAGAAAACACAGTCGAGATCATGCAGATCCTCTGAGGGGAGGCCAAGAGCCTGTAGATCAAAACGCCATGACCGGAGAAAAGCTGAACCCATGATCCCATTATAGTAATCAAACAGAGCGCTGGCCATATCTTCATCACGTACTATCCTTGTCCCCTCAACATCCAGACTTTGAATGCGGCACCTCCTGTTCCGGTGACAAGCTTGGAGGTGAAAAAACTTCGTGTTTGCATCCCCTTCTTGTAAGAATAGGATGCGCGCACGCTGGCACGCTATGCATCTGGAAAGCGATGCCAGCCCCAGCACGCGAACCTTGAGCTCCCGACGCAGCTGCAGTTCCTCCGGGTCCAGCTGCCTACGTTCCATCTCTTCATCAAAGGCCTGGATGGACTCCCGCGCCATTACAAGCTATAGCCTGATGCTGCCCACTTGAGCACAACTCCAGCGTTTTAGCTCCTTGGCCACGTTACGAAGTTTGAAGTCCAACACCCTGCAAGGATCAGCCTGGGTGGGGGAGCACGCCCAGGCCCTAGCCACTGCGTCGAAGAACCCCGGCAACTTGACCCAAAAAGGCTCAAACCTGAACCGCTTCTTGGTTGGCCCAAGGGCATCAAGCTGTAGGAGGAGGGGACAATGATCTGAACAATCGGACGACAGCGGTTGCAGCAAGTGGTCAGGAAACAGGGTGAACCAATCCGTGGTGACAAGGACCCGATCAAGCCTTTCCAACGTGGGCAGATCAGTCCCGCTGGACCATGTAAAGCGTCGTCCCGCGAGATGAACTTCCTCGAGCTGCGCATGATTAACGAACGCGCGGAATCTAGACATCATCCGCCTATCGAGCCTATCATTGTTCTTGTCTGCCGCTGCTAGAATCATGTTGAAGTCCCCACAGATACACCAAGGCCCTGTGAAAGTGTTCCGGAAGTCACGCAACTCGTCAAGGAATTCCACCTTCTGCTGGTCAAGTTGCGGACCGTAGACCGCCGTGACCCAGAAAATTTTTGCCGCGTCGCCCTCAAGCCTGAGCTTCGCAGCAACGTAGTGGCGGCCAAGGGCGATGCCCGAGGCCACAACAGTACCACGCATCCACCCCAGCAAAACACCCCCCGCAGTGCCCACCGCCGGCAAGAAGGCGTAATCAAAATCAGATCCTAGAGTTTCATTAACATGGAAGCGAGAAACATCAGCAAGCTTGGTTTCCTGCAAGCAGACCACGATCGGTCTCTCCTGAGCCAGAAACATGCGCACAGCGTCACGCCTCGCGCGATCATTCAGCCCGCGCACGTTCCAGTTGAAGAGCTTATGTTGTACAGCCATAAAAGAACCGTGGGCTTCACAGTTACGCGAAGGGCGCTCAAGATGCGTCCTCGTCCTCGAGCCCGTCCAGCTCGAGCTCCACCATCTTGAAGTCAATGTTGCCCCTGAGTAGCTTGTGCAGCATATCCTTCTTACGTGGCGGTAAATCAGCACGAACCAAGGCACGGAAGCGTGCCTTGACATCCGCATCAGGGACATTTTCTTCCACCGCTTCGCCCATCTTTTTTAACATAACCACCTGTGCCTGCCCAGTGGGGTTTGGAGCCTTTGGCTTTGCCGCCAATCTCCCACTCCTGCGCACAACCGTAGCAACAGCCGCGGGTTCATGAGCAGCGGCGTTTGCAACTCGGTACATCTCCTGAATCGAGCGCCGCCCAGGAGAGGCAGTGGGTGGCACCTCATCCTCCGAAGAAGAGGACAACGGCGGCTCCCTCACGTCCAGAGGTAGCACGGCCTGCTGAGGCCCCATCGCTGCCCCAGTAGAGGGTATCGGTGGCTCCCTCGCTTCCGGAGGCAGAACCGCTGACTGCAGCCCCAACATTGCCACAGGCTCCCGGTGTCCAATGGCCGGCGCGGACACACCGTCGCCCAGCACGCCCTGATTGTCCAAAGCCGGGTAGGACACCCGATCAAAGGCTAGCTCCTGTTCCGCAAAACAATCCCTCCACCAGTCACACGAGGGAGGAGGTGGGCTCGGTACACTTCAACCTCCATGCAGGAGTAGAGGTGCAATGTTGATGAACTTCCCCACAAAACCCACCGAGGAACCCGGCGTCGAGCACCTAATCATCGACGGGGTGTGCCGAGCAGCAGAGCGTCACCCAGAAGCCGCCACCGGCGTAGAGAACGCCCTCGGCGTGGCCGGTGGTGACTGGGGACCCCACCGATCGAACTCCCCGTGCTGCTCCACCTCAGAAAGTGGCCACGCCGTCGCAGTCAGTAGCAGTGGGCAGTCCACCCCACCAACACGCACGGAGGGGGAACACATAGCAGGCCGCTGCGCACCGCCGAACGACGCCGCAGCACCCCCTTGCCGTTGCTGAACATTGTCCTCCACCTCTCCGTCATCCGGAGCAAAGTTGTCCCCATTCTCCGGACCCGCATCGTACCCAGGGGGAGGACCTGTGCCGCCCGCGCCATCCCCAGCGTCGTCCCCGTGACCAGCATCATCTTGGGCATGCGGAGAGCCTGGTGGCGTGGTCCAATCCTGGTGGGCCACCAATCTAACCCGCACCAGGTAGCTATAACCAGGTAAATGATCATCAGGAGGCGCAATACCCGGCCCAGGAGGGTCCGGTATGAACACAATCACTTCATCAGGGATGAGTCTTGGATGATAACACCAGGCGGCGACGAAGAACTCTCTATCATCAATGAGTGGGCGATCTCGAAACTCTGTGAAAGACAAGTTTGCACAAGCTGCTCCGAGGACAGTCTGTGCCACATCCAAATTACGCGCATGGAGCGGCACCCACGCCAGCGCCACCACCACCCTGAACCGGAAACGGCCAAATAAACCAAGCGACGCATGACGCCAGGGGTTCCAGATAAGTGGCAACCACAGAGCACTCCTCCTGGACCGAAGGACTCGGTCCCTGTCAGCGCCGTGTCGGAAACGAACGACAAAATCTTCCGGGTAGTGGTGACGGACATCAAAATCCTCATCATCCAGCTCAAACCGGCGTTGAAGGTAGTCCTCCACCTCCGCAACCGAGACTGCTGGCCTGTGCCCGCCAACGATCGCGGTCAGGGCATGACCGAGGCGCTCCTCGTCCCGCTGGATTTCAGCTGACCTTGGCACCACCACGAACGGAATGTGGGCGAAGCACCCCTCGCGAAAGCGTCGAGGGGACTAGTCCGGCGCCGTGAAGCTTCTTGGTCGCAGACGCGCAGGCGGCAGCAGCGGATCCAACACATCCCCATCCCGCAGAGGTGGAGGACGGCGAATGGGCTGTTGCGGAGGCACTGGATAGATGTGCCCCCCGCCGCCTCCAAATGTTGATGCGGTGGAGGTGGTGGAGGTGGTGGCGGCGGCGGGGGCGGTGGTGGTGGTGGCGCCGGCGAATGATGCCCCCAGCGGCCTCAACAGGGCCACGTGCCCCGGAGTCCACTGGAGGCGTCGAGAAGCAGCGTCCCGTCGATGCCGAAGTCGGGGAAGCCGTGTCGGCTGAGGCCCGACTGCGTCCGCCGCGTTCCAGCCTCCGCAGCACCCGCCTGGCCTCAAGAACAGGTGATGGTCTTGCACGCTTGCCAGCAGCACCAACACCCCTGCCCCCCGTCCGCGGCAGCGCCGGGCAGTCGGCGGCCCGATGGCCCTCAGATTCACAATTGTAGCACCTCGCCGGAAAACTGCAGCGCACCCAGGTGTGGTCGACCCGGAGACAACGAAAACACTTACCCTCCAGCTCCGGGGGCACCCTCCTTGGCGAGCTCACTCTTCGTGGTGATCTGCGGCGGCCGAAGCGCTTGCTGTGCACGTCGTAGAAACCATCATGGTCGGGCCTCCCCATCTGCCGAGGAGGATGAGCGGCGGGTGGGGAAGCGGAGCACCGGTGGCGCGGGCCAACGTCAGTGCTGATTCGGGATTCCGGGCGCCTCCTGCGAAACTCCAGTGGTGGAGGCGACGGCGGAGGCGGTTCCACCGACGCCGAACCGTAAGCCACCCTAGCGTCACGCATGAACCCGGAAGGGCGTTTCCTAGTCCGGTGACGGTGAGCCCGCCGCCGTTTGCGGGACGGCTCTGCCTCCATCTTCTCCTTCCCCTTCCCGGACGGCGGCGGAGTGGGCGGCAAAGGGGAGGCCTCCGAGTCGGAGTAATCCTCCGAGTCACTGAGGGCAACACGCTCCCCAGGACCGCGGTCGAGGATTACCCCGAGAAGACCCGGCGAGTCGGCGAAGAAGACACCCGGCGGAGGAAGGTCGTCGCCGTCAGCAGCAGCAGCCTCCGCCCAGCGGCTGCGGCTGCTCAGCGGGGATCTTTCCGAGGCGCCACCTGGTCCAGGACCCAGGGCCTCCAGGAGCCGAGCAGGGGGATCCGCCGCCAGTGCCTCACCGAAGATCGCCGGAGAAGCCCGTCGCGAGGTGGTCAACTCCGAGGCACCACATGGCCCACGGCCCAGGGCCTCGAGGAGCTGACCGGGCGACCCAGCCTCCAGGGCCTCCTCCACGGCCGGGTGCAGGCCCCGTGGCGTCGGCGGCGGGGAGTCGTCCCCCATGGTGAAGGCCGCCCAGATTTGGGGCGACGACGCGGCGCACAGGCGGAAGGGGAGGTGCAGGAGCCGTAGGACGGGGGGAGTGAGTGGGTGGGGAGAAAGGGGAGCGGGGGCCCTACCGGATCTGAGCGCTAGAGGAGAGGAGGCCGGCCATCACCGCCGGCGGCGGGGGCGGGACGGCGTCGCCAGGGAGTCGCCTCTCTCCATCCTCACTTTTTTCCACACCAAGGTCTTCCTACCCTATGTGCCACCTATCCGAAGCCATCGGAGGCCACCGTGACACCCAAGCCTTCTTTCATCCGAAGCCCATCGATGGCCGCCGTGAGTAGGGCTGGATATCGAGCCAGCTCGGCTCGTTACAGCTCGGCTCGTTATGGCTCGACTCGTTATAGCTCATTATACAAACGAGCCAGAAAGCTAGCTTGGCTCGGCTCGTTAGTGGCTCGAGCTAGCTCGTTTGGCTCGCGAGCCAGAGCACAAAAACGTTTATATAGAGATTGTAATCACAAATCCGCAAAAAGTATCACATGTATATTCAAAATAAAATAAATAAAATAAATATAAATTTTATAATAAAAATATAAGTATGATATCATCCATGACCATGATCTATCATTATTTGTTAATTGATTTTATGGATTCATACAATATTTGTTATTTATCTTGGCTCGTTATGGCTCGCGAGCAGCTCGCGAGCCAGCTCGAGCTGGCTCATTATAAAACGAGCTGGCTCGTTATAAAACGAGTCAAGCTCGAGCCGAGCTACTAACGAGCGAGTCGAGCGAGCTAGCGAGTTATGAGTTTTTTTTTTTGTCCAGCCTTAGCCGCGACGCCCAACCCCCTGTCCGGCTGTCCCCAAGACCATCTCGGTGAGCTACTAAGCTGAAGCGAAATTCCTCTCCTGCTATGATTCGTCATGTCCTCCTCTAGATCCGATCCGATTGGGTAATGGATTGAATATGATTCTGGCTGCGGCGCGTGCAGGTCCTGAAGGACGCGATCGGGATGGAGCTGGGTTTCTAGGCCGAGGGGCTCAAGGTGTCCGAGAGTTCATCTTTCCATCAGGTCCTGGGAGGCCGGCCTGTTCCTGGGACTCCGGCGGCGGTGGAACAAGCGTCAGGCACCTATTACGCGTAGCTGGAATGGATCGGAGCTAAGGAGATGCTGCCGCGACGGCGAGCATAGGCTTGCGACCAAGTTCTTGTTTCACCGCGTCTTCCGTGGTCAAGGAGCCAAGGGCCATCACAGAAGCTATCGCCGATCGGTTTGCTCCAAAGTTGGAACCAGCTGCCCATGGTGATACGAACGAAAGTTTTTATCCCGGCGTTGAGGATGAAGATTTCAACTCTGATGTTGAGAAAATGAAAGAAATTGCACGTTTTGAGGTTGAAGATTTCAACTTCTGTATTTTATTATTGCTGGTAAGGTTTCTTGGTTTAGCATGCAGAATACTTGTCCTGTGCGAGGAATTAAAATGTATAGGTATTGCATCAAAACTCTATGGAAAATGCATGTAGCATCATAACTCCAATGCAAGCTATCAACACCTTCTTAGCATCCAATCAGTTAGAACGCTGACGAAATCTGATACAGCAACCAGGCCACTGCAGAGTAGCTGACCATTTTTATGAACTCTCAAGTCATATTTTACAATTTTAGAGCCAGCATTTTTTTTTTGACAACAAACACAATTTCATTTTCAACACATCTAGATGTTAGGACCATTACAGAGACAAATGTTACAGACTGAAGTGCAACGGCTAATGTGCACTGATTTACATGATCTGCATTTGAACAGAGAAAGGAAGGAACAGGAATAGTTGTATCAGCGGTTTGATTCAGACATTCAGGCTCCTTTTTTATCTTGAAAGTTGTTGTACCTCTGTTTTGACTGAAGTTGATGAACAGCTAAGTCAGGTGCTTGGTTCTCCAATCCCCAGAGTTGGAGTGATCAACTACTCCTGTTCTGCCATCAGAGCTGCTGCTTCCTCCATCAGAACTGAGGCTGAGTCTTGCATGGCTTCTGTTGGAGTATATGTGTATTAGGCACATGAGGCTAGGCCCATGAGGCCCATGTATGCTACACTATATTGCTACCCTTCTAGGGTAAGCCTAATGAGAGAGAATTACAATCCAACATGGTATCAGACTAGCTAGGGTTTCCCCTAACCTTCCTCTGCCCGATCCAGCCCTAACATGGTATGCTACACTATATTGCTACCCTTCTAGGGTAAGCCTGAAGGGGCAATGAAATATACCCCAGCTCCGGCACCATCGATGTTGAGGGAACCGTCAAAGTACATCTTCCACTGCTCGGCACTGGTATCCGATGGTGGCAAAATTATGTCTTCCCACTTTACGATAAAGCTGACCAGGGCCTGGGATTTGATAGTCGAGCGACTTCAAAATTCGAGCGTGAACTCGCTGAGCTCCGACGCCCATTTGATGATACGACCGCTGGCGTCTTTGTTGCACAAGATGTCACCTAGTGCAAACTCAGTGACCACCATTATTGGATAGGCGTGAAAATAATGCAGCAGCTTCCTTTTAGTGATCAAGATTGCATAGAGTAGTTTTTGGATATGATTGTAGCGTTGTTTAGATTCATTGAGAACCACGCCAACATAGTAGATTAGACGCTGGACGCCGACGAGGGATTTCTGCCATCGGCGGAGATGGGAGTTTGGCGCGAGCCGCGAGGTGAGGACGAACCCCGACCCGATGAAGGGGAAATAGTTGTGTATGAGGACTTCGTGCCTCATGGATTGGGACAACCCGTCAATGGGTTCCTCCGTGATTTATGCATTTGGTGGAAGATCTCCATCTGCAACCTGGATCCCAACTCCATTTTATCCATTTTGCTTTTTATTGCTTTCTGTGAGATGTTCTTGGGCATTCTCCCCCACTTCAATCTGTTCCGCTACTTCTTCATGCTACGGAAGAAGGGAGTGGAGACTGGGGGATCCCAGATTGCTAGGGGCTGCTACATCTGACTCCGAGACGGGCTAGCCTCCTCCTGGCTGGGCAGCAAACTTGGGTCCGCCTCCAAAGGATGGAACAAGCGCTGGTTCTACATGAGCCAAGACGTGGTCGGGAAGCGCGTGCCCTGTGATGTGACCCAGATCCCAGAGGCCAACTCTCGGTGGTCGGAGCTTCCCAATGCTGATAAAATGGGTCAGGTGAAGGATCTCCTCAAGCTGATTGATAACAAGTCTGTCAACGGAGCACTCGTGGCTACGCTTTGGTTGGTCTGGAGAGTGCAGCCGTGCAAGGAGCGAGCAAACCCTCTGTATTCTTACAGCGGAGTAACAGATCCTGCCCGGGACACTGACGCCAAGGCAGATCGAGTTTGGGTGAATCAAAGGCTGGCAACTCTGTTTGAGAAGTATAATGAAGACAGTGCATTTCCAGAGAACAGAGCACTCTCTTACAAGCTTGGCCATCCACCACCTGAGGTAATTGATCTAGTATAACATGTTGTGTTTTGTCATGTATATAGCTTGAATACTTAGCAATAATAACCTCAATGATCTGATTGTCGGACATTGCTTGGATAGGACCACAACGAGTTCTTAGCGGTACCTTCGAAGGAGTGGCCAGAAGGAGAAGCATTGCGTGGTCAGCGTCGCCGCAGGCAGGACACTGACCAGGGCGAGGTAGAAGATCTTAGCCTGGATGAGGACGAGGACGACGATGATGAAGTGGGTCCCATCACCAGGGGGCAGCGTCAGGCGGCGGGCAAACGCCCAATGTTCGCCGCGACCCCCAAGAAGAAGAAGAAGAAGCCGACCACCCTGGGCACCGGAGGTAAGTTAAACCTCGACGGTGGGGCGGAAGGCAGGAACAAGAGGGCGGCTCCGGAGAGCCTCGAGTCCTCGGACTCGGAGGACTACGTGACGTTGGCTGAGTGCCAACATAAGCGACAAGCCAAGGCCTCCGACGAAGGCGGATCGTCAAAGCCAACTCCCTCGGTGACTCGGAGGTCACCAAGGACTGTGCCGCCGACCGCTTTGAAGCCAGGACTGATGCCCTCTGTTCAACAGGAGGCACCGGTCGCCCACGCCTCTGCCGAGCACCGGGGATCTGGACAGTCCCCGGACCTATCAAGCAGAGCACCCGGATCAGTCCCCAAGCCTGATGGCAGGACAGGGACTGGAGGAGGGGCCCCTAGTAGTGGAATAGGTCATCAATTTTGAGGGGGCTTTCGCCGATAAGTACCAAGATGTGATGGCGTGCGAACATTTTACTGCTTGGTTCGATTTAGTCGTTGTGCTATCCTGAAACTTGTTGGCTATTTGCAGTCGTGCAGGAACAACCACTATCCAAAGCTCCACTGGCACGGCGGTGACTCCACCACTAGCACCCGTAGTAGCACCAACCGGCGGGGAGCCTGGGTATGGAGAGGCGGATGCCAGCAGCGCGGCCACTCACATCGAGGAGAGGCCAACAGGCGACCAGGTGGAGAGGCAAATAGTGCCAGTTCCTCCGCGCCCCGCGCCAAAGCAAACAACTCCAAGTGCTCTGCCACCTTCTGAGGAGATTGAGGAGATACCCAGAGAGCCCCGGATGCCTCGCACAGACCTCCCCAAACAACGTATCCATATTACGAGAAAGTTGGGGGAGAACGAATTCAGGACCTACGAGGAGATTCCTGACTGTGACGTCGAGGACGGCATCCAGGATGCTGTGGAGGTGCTGCTGGACCGGATCAAGGTATATAAATAGCCGTGTATCACATGTACATATAGAATGCAATTTTTAACTTGTGCACAGTCCCTGCAAGAGACCAACTCCCAGCGTGGCCGGACCATTGAACGGTTCGGGCCAACCGCAGAGGAGTGTGAAACCCTCCAGAAGGAGAGAGCGAGCCTGGAGGCCCAGGCTGCAATCTACCAGGCCCGGGAGACCCAGCACGAGGAGGAAATCGCTGTGTTGCACCGACAGTTGGAGACCTTGGGGGCAGAAAAACAAGGTAAGTCGCTGACCACTCCAATCTTTGGTGGAGCTATTACCAACCACTCATATGTATGTACTACGTTTGTAACAGAGCTGGGCCGCCAAATCACAGCACTAACCCAGGAGAATGATGCTCTTTTAGAGCAGGCTGATGCTGCGAAGAAGCAGGCTGCGGCGGACGGCGTGCAGATCATGCAGCTGACCGGTAAGATTAACAATTGTCGAGTTGTTGTTTGTCTGCCACGTACTGGACGGACCAGAATGTGCTAACCACCACCTGCTTATTCTTGTAGAGATGAGGGATCGTTGCATGGCCCAGTTTTCCATGCTGGAGAAAACCTGCGCTGCCCTTCAGAGGAAGATTGATACGATGACCGAGCACATCAAGCCAGTGCTAAGGGCCATCTTCCCTAAGAGGAGCATCCCGCAGACCTGGTGGGCAGCGCTGTGATCGTGGCAGACCAGTGCCGGCGGCTGTGGCCTGCTCTGCAGTACTTCATTGCCAGTGCTGGGCGCTATGCAGTGGCTACTGCCCTTGCTGTGGTCCGTTCGTGGTATCAGCAGGTGGAACCGGCAACTGTCGCCCTTGGGATTGCACCAGAGCTTCTCTTGTTGAGGGCATGATCTTGATAGAAGATCCTGCAGTGGGTAATGGTGGTCAGTAGGGCCGAACCAATGTTAATGTCTATAAAACACTTGTCTAGAAGTTATGCCAAGCACGGGGTGCTCAAGAACTTTTTAAGGCCGTTTGAGATGCAGACATGATAGGCATGCTTAAGCGGGTGATAAACATTTTGCTATTTTAAACGTATATGTTATGCATATGGTGGTGCATAATGTTAATTTTTAGAAAAAATACATCGACAAATAAGTTTTGTCCCTACTCTCGAAGCGATTAACCCTGTCGAGTGACAAAGGGATGCACTAGTGAACAGCGTGGTACGCCAGGATCACTAGGTACAATCCTAAGTACTTTTAGAGAGCGACTGTTGGAACTCCTACTGCTATGTAGCGCGGAGCTATAACACATCGTAAGAGTACCGTGACGCAGTGCCTTGTCAAATCGTTCTCGGCGAGCAAGGTACAAAGTTTAAATGTATCTTATGCAGGATGCATGTATGACAGGTTGTGCAATACTTTGTAAAAAAGAAACTTGCAACTGGGAAATTGAGAGACACAAAACACTTTATTAATGAGGAAATATAACATGAGAATAGGATACATATCTTTTATTCTATGGGTAGAAACGTATAAGCATCTCGATATGCCAGGAATTCGGCTCTTCAATGCCATCTAATGTCTCTAACCGATAGGATGTTGGGCGTGTGACAGCCTTTACCCTGAACGATCCTTCCCACCTTGGTGAAAGTTTATGCAGACCACCTGTCTTCTGTATCCGACGCAGCATGTAATCGCTGACCATGAACAACCGTCCTCTAACATTACGGTTGTAATAGCGGCGTACTGAAGCTAAGTACTTGGGTGTCCGAGCACAAGAATCTTGTGCTTGCTCTTCCTTAGCTATGACGTCGACCTCTCTGGCTTCATCAGAAACTGTTTCGTCGTAATAAGCCACCTATGGTGATTTGAAGATGATTTTAGCTGGTAGGATAGCTTCGGAACGGTAAACCATAAAATATGCTGAGACTCCTGTGTTGCGGCTAGGCTGGGTACGTAGTCCCCAGACCACAGCAGGCAATTCCTTGAGCCACCAGCCAGGTTTAAGTTTTTTGTCAACTTGGTAGACCCATTTCTTGAGGGCTTCGAGGATCATCCCGTTGGCACGCTCCACCTGACCATTGGCCCTTGGATGAGCGATTGACGCATACTTAACTTTGATGCAACTGTCATCACAAAAATTGAAGAAAGTGTCGCTCGTAAATTGTGACCCGAGGTCGGTGATGATGGTGTTTGGCACGCCGAATCTGTGGATGACCTCGTTAAGGAATTGCACTGCCTTCTCAGCTGTGGCTTGTTTGACTGCCTTGTGCTCAATCCACTTGGAAAATTTATCAATGAGCACATAGACACATGTGTAATCACCAGGCACCTTTTTAAAAGGACCAATCATTTCAAGTCCCCAGCATGAGAAGGGCCAAGCAACTAGAATGGTCTGAAGATCATGTGCTGGGACATGAATCTGCTTGGCAAACATTTGGCAATTTACGCATCGTCGTACGTACTCTTCTGCGTTAGTGACAGCTGTAGGCCAGTAGAAACCTGCTCGGTAGGCCTTGCCGACTAGTGTCTGGGATGCTGCATGGTTGCCACAAGTACCAGCGTGGATAGCTTTTAAAAGCTCCAAACCCTCTTTCTGGGTGACGCATTTCTGGTAAATGACAGATTTGGGCCCCTTGCGCATCAGCTCGCCATTGATCATGGTGTAAGCCTTGGCTCTACGGATCAACTGCTGGGCTTCGATCTTGTCCTCCGGAACGAGGTGATCATTCAGGTATTTGATAAAGGGTTCTTGCCAGTCTGGCTGGGGAGGTGCCGCCTGCTCGGCTGGTTCCACACCTCTATCATCCTCCTGGTGCTCGAGGGAACTTTCTTCAACCTCGGTATTATTGTCACTGAGCAATACTGCCAAGTAATTGACAATGGGGTCAGGGTCGGATGCCTGACTAGCCTGATCAGGGATCGAAGGCTTTATAAGATCTTGAATGAAAACACCAGGGGGCACCTCGGCACGGGTTGAACCTAGCTTTGACAGCTCATCAGCCCCTATATTCTTTGCACGAGGTATGTGGATGAATTCCAGACCATAGAACTTGTTTTCAAGTTTGCGTATCTTTGCAACGTAAGCATCCATCTTCACGTGGACCACATCCCACTCTTTGTTGACTTAATTGATGACTAGGGTAGAGTCCCCAAATACGAGGAGCTGTTTAATGCCTAGCTCGACTGCAATACGGAGGCCATGCATAGCAGCTTCGTACTCTGCCACATTGTTGGATGCCTTGAAGTGAATACGCAAGACGTATTTGAGTGTGTCCTTGCAAGGAGAAACAAAATAGACTCCAGCCCCGGCGCCATCAATATTCAAAGAGCCATCGAAGTACATATGCCAGTGCTTGATATTTGAATCGGCTAAGGGCAAACTGATGTCCGACCACTCCACGATGAAATCTGGCAAGGCCTGTGACTTCACGGTTCGACAACTGCGGAACTGCAGTGTAAACTCAGATAATTCCAATGCGTATTTTACGATGCGTCCACTAGCATCTCTGTTGCGGAGGATATCACCCAGTGGTACGTCAGAGACCACCGTGATCTTAAAGGCTTGAAAATAATGGAGGAGCTTACGCTTGGTAACCAGCAGTGCGTACAACAATTTTTGAACCTGGTTGTATCGCTGCTTGGATTCGGTGAGCACCTCGCTAATGTAGTAGATGGGGCGCTGGACCCCTAGACATGTCCCTCCTCCTGGCGGTCGACTACCAATACGGTGCTGACCACATTGGTCATAGCAGCTATGTACAGGAGCAACTCCTCGTCCGGCTTTGGCACCGTTAGGAGTGAAGGAGACGCGAGGTATGCTGCCTTAAGCTGTTTAAAAGCTTGATCAGCCTCCTCAGTTCATTCAAATTTGTCCTTCGCCTTTAGGGGTTCGAAGAAGGGAAGGCCTTTTTCGCCCATGCGTGAGATGTATCTACTCAGCGCAGCCATGCACCCTGTGAGGTTTTGGATATCTTTGACACACCGAGGTGGACGTAAGTGTTGGCGGTCCTTAACTCGTTTCTAACCCCGCCAACATTAGTCTAGGCAACACCAAAAGTCACCTAGAATAGGGCTCTACTCTAACTATTTTCACAGTGTGGCGCAGATTCCTTGTTTTGCAGGTCATCATCGAAATGTACACAAAATAGGCCAAGACATGAAGGAAAACAGCTATAAATAAATATTATTTATTTTGGCCCCAAGCAAATAAGAGAAGATAGGAGGAAAAGCCCATTCGGAGCCAAACCAACCAGAAACACCAGCATGGGCCGACAGGAGGCCCAGCCAGGAGGCCACCGACCAAAGCTGAAGGCCGGCGGGGCCCAGCTAGGCGCGCCCGTGCCTGAGGCGCACACGCGCCCAGTGGGACGCAGCCCGGGTCCAGCTTCGGTCAGGCGGTTTGGTTGCTGCCTCTGATGGTCGGTTCGGGGGTGTTTTTGACAATGGCCCTGCGAAAACCGACCATCCCACACCTATATAAGCATAGGCAATCCTCCTCACAAAGATAACAATTCATTTTTTCATTTTTTATCTCACTCTTCACCACACCTCCACTCTACAAGTGTACAATAGAGAGGGTAGAGCCACTCTATCTAGCTTAGCTAGAATAGAAGTAAGGAGTGAGAGCGGAGCAAGAGCAGAGCATCTCTTGAAGAGAGCTCTCGGAAGCTAGTCTTCCACGGGGCGGAGTGCCGGACTTGTCGGCTCCCTCCTCGCTTGTACCTCTATGGCGTCTTGCTACTTGAAGTAAGACCTCGTGTTTATCTTCTGGTAATACCTTTGAGTAAGTTACTCTTGTTTGTTATCTTCTTGCGGGTTCGTCGTTCGTCCCCGTGACGGAAGCTCTAGTAAGAGGACCCCTGATAGAGACGGGAGCTCCTGGCCACCGCTAGAGTTGTAGCAACTGGCATAGACGTGGTGTCTAGGCTAGAACCTACCTTCGTTTGCCTCGTACTCCACAGTTGAGGTGGTAGGCGGCAGGTGGTGACAGCCCTGTCCGTCCCGTGTAATCCCCCACGTCCGGCTAGGATGTAGAGCTACAGGCCGGCATCACCTGGCAGACCAGGTGCGATCCGGTGCCCGAAGTAAGAAGCATAACAGCAAGTTTAGCCATCTCTTAGGACTTTACCTTTAGAAAACCTCACTACCTAAGCTATCCTACTCCATCTCTGGGAAAACCTCTGTTTAGAATTAACTCACAAGCCATTCTTCGTGAAAGAAATACGATACCCGATTATTCACCAGGTGAAGTGCTACAACGGTGATTCCGTGCGCTTGCAGATTTGGCTGCATGCGCTAAGAAGCACCAACAAGTATTTCTGGCGTCGTTGCCGGGGAACGATTGTCGCAGTTAGCTCCGAACCTAGATTGCCCGTGTACCTTGACCTACCTTTGCTCCACTTCTTTTATTTTATTTTTATAAAAACAAAAAATACTCATGGAGCAACCAACCATTTACAACATTTCTGCTCCGAAGGGTGAGCTCATTCAAACACCACAATCCTCGAAGCCAATCACAGCTTCTGAGTATGAGTTTCGCCCTGGCTTTATAGCCATGGTTCGGGACCAAGCCTTCTCGGGTTTGGAATATGAAAACCCATACAATCACCTACGGGAGTTTGAGCGGCTACGTGCATGCCTCGACCATTGCGGGCATGTCACAAGACACATTGCGGTGGAAATTGTTTCCCTTTTCTCTTCATGAGAAGGTGAAGCAATGGTACACCCAAAACATAGGGAAAGTAAACGAAAATTGGGAAGAATTGCGTAAGCATTTTTGCTTCACATTCTACCCTATTTCTCGCGTCACTTCTCTACGACAGGAAGTGCTCAATTTCCAACAAAAAGAAAACGAAACCATAGGTGCAGCCTGGGAATGCTTTTTGATCCTAACACTATCAGGCCCAGACCTGTCTATTCCTAACCATGTACTCCTACAGCACTTTTGGCTAGGATTAGACAGAAATTCTGCCCTATTGCTCGATGTGACTGCCAGAGGGTCATTCCAGCACAAAACCACCGAAGAGGGGCAGGCTCTCTTGGATCGCATCCAGGAAAATACCCCACCTCTGGAACCCATCCGTGTAGAACCCGAGCCAATAAAAGAGGATGTCTCTTCGGCATCAGCCGAACCTTCCCAATCATTAGAGAGACCCTCTCTCGAACCAGAACCTAAATCAGAAGAATCCATGGATCTTCCGATCTTCGAGGACGAGCTTTTCGAGAACCTCGGAAATACCTCAAAATATGAGTCGCACAAGACCACCAATTCCCGTCACACCTAGCGAGCCCCTTGACGAACCTTTTCTCAAGGAGTCAGTTAGAGAGTTGATCGCTATTATGAGCACGGAGTGGGTAGCAGAAGGTGAGCTCTCGTCTGAAGTAATTCAGATTCGTGCTCCATCTTTCTCCCGCCGCTACAAAATCCAGCGGAATTGGGTGGATGTTTTGTATAATCCCACCGTTGGAGCAAACCTAATGTCACATTCCTATGCATCCATGTGTCTAGGAATGGAATCATTTACTCCAACAACATGGTCCCTGAGGACACCAGATTCCATCCAAAGAGGGCTAGGAATTATACATAATGTGACACTTCACCATGGAGATGTCAAAATGTCCCTGGACTTCCTTGTCTTTGACATCCAGGAATTCGACATACTCATTGGGCACCCCCTGGAGACACTCTTTGACAATCCGTCGAAAACAGGGGAAATTAACATGAAACTAGGGAGAGAATCATTCCCGATTCAAGTCACTAGAGCCAGGAACTCAGTGGCCGAATCTCCCCCTAGTGTGCCCATAGAGGTTCTAGCGGTTGACATGTTCGAGTCACCCGAATCATCTTTAGACAAAGATGCCAAATTCTTCATAGAAGAAGAAGACGAATTTGGGGAGACAGTTGACCTCCCTATTGGGGAGAAACCACCTAGACCTCCAGTTGAGCTTAAGCCCTTACCCAAAGGATTACGTTATGTTTTCCTGAACGGCGAAACACAAACTCCAGTCATAATAAGTGACAAACTTAGTGACGAGGAGACGGCCAAACTCATCGCAGTTCTAGAAAAACATAGTTCGGTCTTTGGGTATTGTTTAGACGATCTTAAGGGGATAAGTCCAACGCTCCGTACCCATCGCATTCCCATAGAGCCGCCTAGCACACCTTCACGGGAACCTCGGCGTAGGCCGAACAATGCGATGCGGGAAGTCATGAAAAAGGAAGTCCGAAACTTTTTCACACCAGGATAATCTATCCCGTACCACACGGTGATTGGGTTAGCCCGAGTCCAAGTGGTTCCCAAAAGGGAGGAATGACAAGTCGTTGAGAACGCTAAAAATGAACTCATACCTCAACGAACTATCACTGGATGGCGAATGTGTATCGATTTCCGAAAACTTAACAAGGCAACAAAGAAGGATCACTTTCCACTCCCCTTCATTGATGAAATGTTGGAACGGTTAGCGAAACACTCCTTCTTTTGTTTTCTTGATGGGTATTCAGGATATCATCAGATTCCCATCCACCCGGATGATCAAAGCAAAACGACCTTCACATGCCCCTACGGAACGTACGCGTACCGTAGGATGTCGTTTGGGTTGTGTAATGCACCCGCGTCATTTCAACGGTGCATGATGTCTATCTTTTCAGACATGATTGAAGAGATCATGGAAGTTTTCATGGACGATTTCACCGTCTACGGAAAAACTTTCGATCATTGTCTTAAAAATTTAGACAGGGTCTTGCAAAGGTGTCAGGACAAGGATTTGGTACTC
Organism: Themeda triandra; assembly: GCA_018135685.1. Taxonomy (NCBI): domain Eukaryota; kingdom Viridiplantae; phylum Streptophyta; class Magnoliopsida; order Poales; family Poaceae; genus Themeda; species Themeda triandra. The sequence continues at coordinate 145,112 of JAENPR010000989.1, read as the reverse complement.
AATTGGGAAAAGTGCCATTTCATGGTCCGAGAGGGCATTGTCCTGGGACACTTAGTGTCCGAGAGGGGAATTGAGGTAGATAAGGCAAAAATAAAGGTTATCGAGCAACTACCTTCCCCGGTAAACGTGAAAGGAATCCGTAGCTTCTTAGGTCATGCGGGGTTCTATAGAAGATTTATCAAAGATTTTTCACAAATCTCTAGACCCCTCACAAACCTATTAGCTAAGGATGCTCCTTTTGAGTTTACCGATGAGTGCTTGAAAGCATTTAACACCATCAAGCAAGCACTCATCTCTACACCTATCATCCAACCTCCCGACTGGTCTCTATCTTTTGAGATCATGTGTGATGCAAGCGATTATGCTGTTGGTGCGGTCTTAGGCCAAACCAAAGATAAGAAGCATCACACGATAGCTTATGCCAGCAAGACGTTGACAGGAGCTCAGCTCAATTATGCAACAACAGAGAAAGAACTTCTTGCTGCAGTATTCGCTATCGACAAGTTTCGGTCATACTTAGTGGGCGCAAAAGTTATCATCTACACAGATCATGCTGCCTTGAAATTCTTGCTCACTAAGAAAGATGCGAAACCATGTTTGATCCGCTGGATTCTCTTACTCCAAGAGTTCGATCTTGAGATAAAAGATAAAAAGGGGTAGAGAATACCGTAGCAGATCATTTGTCGCGCTTGCAAGTCACTAACATGCAGGATTTGCCCATCAATGACTTCCTCCGTGACGACATGCTATTGGCAGTGACGGACTCCAACCCCTGGTATGCAAATATTGTGAATTACATAGTTGCAGGACATGTACCACCTGGGGAAAGCAGGAAAAAACTAGAGGTTGAGAGTCGTCGTCACCTATGGGATGACCCGTACCTATACCGAGTGTGCTCAGACGGCATACTGAGGAGATGTGTGCCGGCAGCAGAAGGGATGCAGATCATCGAAAGTTGTCATTTGGCACCATACGGAGGCCACTATGGAGTATTCCGCACTCAAGCAAAAATCTGGCAGTGCGGATTCTTCTGGCCAACGATGTATGCCGACACCAAGGAATTCATTCAGAGGTGTCGGAAGTGCCAGTTCCAGGGTGGTATCTCAACTCGCAATGCAATGCCCCTTCACTATAACCTTCAAATAGAAATATTTGATGTGTGGGGCATTGACTTCATGGGGCCCTTCCAGAAGTCCCAAGACTGCGAGTACATCCTTGTCGCTGTCGACTATGTTTCCAAGTGGGTGGAGGCCATGCCATGCCGAGCAGCTGACGCCAAGCATGCCTAAAGGATGTTTCATGAAATAATCTTCCCTCGCTTTGGCACACCACGCATGGTGATAAACGATGGAGGATCACATTTCGTCGACCGCACCTTCAGAGCATTCTTGAAGGAGCTAGGGGCCAAGCATAACATCGCCACGCCATACCACCCACAGACCAGTGGCCAAACCGAGACCTCGAACAAAGATAAAGAACATCCTACAGAAAACGGTCAATGACATGGGGAAAGGCTGGAAGAGTAAGCTCCCTGATGCACTCTGGGCGTACAGGACCGCTTACAAAACCCCATTGGCATGTCACCATTCCAGCTTATATATGGGAAGAGCTGCCATTTGCCAGTTGAACTCAAGCACCGAGCCTATTGGGCAATTAAGAGTTGGAACATGGACCTCAAGCTAGCCGGAAGAAACCGCCAAAGGCAAATCTCCGAGCTTGAAGAATGACGTGAGAAGGCGTACCACAGTGCGAAGCTCTACAAAGAGCGTACAAAGAGATGGCACGACAACCGGATCAAAACCAAGGAGTTTCAAAGCAAGGCGATAAGGTCCTGCTATTCAACTCCAAGGTGAAGTTATTCGAAGAAGGAAAGCGAGAAGCAAGTGGAAGGGACCATATACCATCGTCAACACATCATTTCATGGTGCGATCACGATCCAACACGACGAGGGAACATCTTCAAGGTAAATGGTCAATGCTTAAAGCCTTTCCTTGAGCCTTCATATCGCACAAAAATAAACCAAGAAATTGATAGAATAAATTTAGTCATGCTAGATAAGTTATGATTTAATTTAAGGCATGACTTCTATTTATTCCATTATTCTTGTGTTTACGAAAAAATTAATTATTTATTTTGTGTGGGAATTTTTTAGCCTCTTCTCTGTTTTTATAGGTTTTCCCACATAAAAATATTTTATTTTCTCTAAAATATCAAAAAATATTTCAAAATCATGATCACAATCAGATTTTCGCACCGGCTCAATCAAAGTCACCCACTTATTCGAAAATTAGACAGCATCAGCAAGAAAAGGAAGAAAACAGGGGCAGAGCGGCGCCCAGGCTGGCGCGCCCGCGCCTCAGGCGCACGCGCCTGGGTGGCCTCCTCTGGCGCCCGATTTTCTCCCATCTCCTTCCTGTGCTGTGCTGATACTGATGATCATGGTGATTCTGACGCTGATGCACGAGAGATGCGAGGGTAGCCCATTCTCACCTATAAATACCACCCCCTACCTCTCCTTCTCTTTACACCAAGACAAGCATTGTCTTCTATCTCTCTCTCACCTTTCAGCAGCATTCCTAGCCTTAGCCATGGCCTTAGTTCCCACCAACGCTGGGTTCAACAAGGAGAAAGCTCTCTCCTTTGCTAGGGAGTTCCTAGAGAGGAGGAAGGAGAAAACCCCGTTGCTCGCCGTCGAGGCTCCACCAGCACTCCCAACACCGGAGGGCAGCAAGGGCGATGATGCAAAGTCAACCTACCCAAGCAAACGATGCAAGACCACGTCAACTGGATCCTCATCTTTCAAAGCATCTAATTTCTCCGACACCGTAGGAGGAACGAACCTGCCTAATGGTAGGCAGGGAAAAGGGTTGTTTAGTAAAACCGGGGGCCGCTACCCTTGTGTTCCTCGACTAGTTTGCGACCCACCAATCCAAGGACAGCCTGGCGGTTTCTTTGGGGAGGAACCCCCGAGGAGGAAAGGGCCAACTAGGGCAGAGCCAAACAAGAAAATCAAGGAGATTTCCAGCTACATCCGCCACCTTAGGGGGAGGTTGGCGGAAGGACGCACCTATGAAATCCAACTCCAAGATGGAATAAATTCCTACCACATAGAAATGTTTGAGGAGTTGCAAGAAATGGCCCGTAAGCATGGAGTCATGCACGCCCTCGAGGAACCGCATCACTAAGGATTAGGCACACACGCACACATTTCCCTTTTCAATCATCTTTTTATTTTCCATTTGGTTTAAATTCCCTAAGTGTGCCCATTATATCAGTCTTGATTATCAATGAAATATTTTTCTATATATTGTATCTTGTCTCCACTTGTTTTTGTGTGCATATAAGAAAAAGACAGGTACAAAAACAAGTGTGGGGGAGGCACCACGCTCCTTGGTGCACAAAAATATTCGACACGGTAAAAACGCAGTTTGTGCACCCTCTCACTCCCTGCTAATTCCCTTTGTGCTGAAAATAAAATAAATAAAACTAAAAATTTTGCAAACTCCATTTTCCTATTCTCACCAATCGAGAACGAGTTGCATACTGCTTATTCCTTGCTAATCTTAATTTTGTGAACAACTCGTCCAATAGGGACCCCATATTTTATCTAAGTTATTGGCAGGTGAGATATAGTAGAATGATATGAAGCTTACCAACTCGTCCAATAGGGACCCCACATATCTTTGCGGTTGAATGATATGGGCTACTCAGACCAGGCTGGAACCTTAACATCAGCCACGAGGCCATCGGGATCTTGCATTGCCACAATGGCCCGTGTTAGCAGCTTCTTATCACGGGTGTTCTCTAATCGCACCTTGCCACCGAAGATAATAGCAGTGATGTTCTTCACAGGCTCCCTGAATGCGTGGCATTGATTGGCATCCTGTTGTTCTTCATTGTCTTCCTGCTGGTCGGCGGTCTTGTTTTTGGCCTTGGGGTTAGGCCGAGGCTTCTTGTTCGCGGTGGACTTGACAAGTGCATCTGTCAAGACTCGACACTCACCCAAGGTATGACCCTTGCTAGGTGTCGAGGACATTCTTGGGCGAGGATTTTCTCTAGGACTTCATCATGGACCGGCTTCTGCCCTTTCACCGCATTGATAGAATTGTCGTTACGGTTCCGGTTACGCTTTCCTCCGCTGTAATTATCCTGACCACGGTGCTTGAAGGTGCACTCGCCGTCTCGAGGGCCAGGGCCGTGGTTGAAGTGTTGGTTGCCGCGACGATCGGACTGCCGACGTGGTGGATGATCAGCGTCGCTGTCCTCATCGAAGTCGTCGTCCCGACGATAGTTGCGGTTCGAAGGGCCGTCTCCACCTTGGTTTAAACCGTCATCCACGAGCGCGTGGTCGTGTGCGATGGTGAAGAGGTCTTCCATAGTCTTTGGCTGTCTGAGGAGCAGTGCCTTCTGTAGATCATAACCTCGTGGTTGGACTAGGCCATTGATGAAGGCCTCAATGGCTGTCTCCGAAGAGATGTCCGTCACTCGGTTCCAAGTATCCGAGAAGCGCCGGATGTACTGCCGCAGGGACTCCCTTGGACGGAGCCGTACTTGCTTTAGGGCGTACTTGGTACCGGGCTGAACACAGGTGGGTTTGAAGTTGTCGATGAACATCTGACGGAGCTGCCCCCAGCTGTGGATGGACCCAGGACACTGGCGGAGCAGCCAAGGAGTGACCGTATTGCCCAGCACCACCGGGAGGTAATTAGCCTTGACGTATGCATCGCCGCCGGCTGCTCGGACGGCGACTTCGTAGAGCATAATCCAGTGCTCAGGATCTGCCTTGCCGTCGTACATCTTGATGTCCGCAGTGCGGAAGTTTTTCGGCCATATGACGGCTTTGAGTTCCTCAGAGAATGGTGGAATGCCACCATGATTCCGGTGGGTGCGGTAACGCTCGTCGATATGATCATGGAGGTCCTGATGCTTGGGCTGGATCACTTCTTTATCGCGTCAGCCCTGAGGATTCCCGCGCTAGCGGTTGGGGCGGCGGCGGTTGTGTTGCTGGCACTCGCGTCTTGGAGCATCATCGCGGTACTCAATGAGGTCGTCGCCGTGCCTGTAATCTTCATCATCTTCATAACGCAGGCGTTCATGTGCGGGGATGCGTCTCCCATTGTTGGAAGAGTTGTCACCTCCGCTTTCGGACCACTGGTTGTGCCGATCGCGATTGCGCCGAGGATGACAAGACCGGTAGGAACTAGCCATAGAACCCATGGAGCGAAGCTCATTGACTTGGTATTCGGCTACGGCCAAGAACTCTCGGATCTCATCGACTCCGGGTGTGTTCGGAGGTAACTGCTTCAATCTCTCCATGGCCACAGCAATGTTGGCCGTGGGCATTTCGTGGACGGGTGCGTTCCGGACCACGTCAAACTCACGGCCGAGGTTGCGGCGCTAGGGTCAGCGTCGTGGTCCACCAGCCGCACCACCAGCGTTTGGACCCAGTTGGGCGAGCTCAGCGGCACGATGCTGATCACGATCTGCGTTGCGAGCTTCTCTCTGCAGCCTTTGCTGATCTGTCTCATTAGGTGCGGGTGGCTCGTTATCGCTGACCATGAAGACTGCCCCACCGAAACCCGGAGGATACTTTGGGAAATCTAGCATGGTATTGTTGGTATCCAATTGGTGCTTAGAGGCTGGCGAAGCAGTTTTGCTGATAGGATCTTGTCCTCTGTTCTTGAGAGCCTCTTCATCAGAGAGGAGGAGGTCGGTACACTCAGGAGAGTCCGAGGGCGAATACTCCAGTTGCGCGAGCAGATCAGATACAGTGGGAGTAATCAGGTCGGTGTCTTGGGACATGGGATCTAGTTCCTGGATCGCCACCATCCCAACCACATGTGCTGGGTCCTCGAGAATAGTGTTCACGACTAGAAGTCCATCGTCGCGTTGCCAAACACTCCTGCCATATGATGCGGCCACGTTGTTCAACCCGAAGGGGAGAACTATCTGGTCACCATGCGGCAGAGCAGATGGATCTGCAGGCGTCGGGCTGGTCGGCGGTGCTCGGTTTTCATGGCGTTGTTGTTGGCGGGGAGGACGATATCGCCGTCCTGCCTCAATGAATTCATCCAACCTCGGGGGAGGTGGAGCTTGCGTTCTACGTGAGGTCGAGTTGGAGCGAAGTGGTCGGCGGCCGTGCCCGGGCGCTCTTTGTCGTCGGGCCACACCAAGGGGTCTTCCTCGGAAGACGGCAGGCGGGCCTCCCATGGGGTCCGTAGCCGGGGCCGGGGACGATTCGAGTTGGGATCCAACCAACGGGAACCGTTGACTGGACTAGCCGCCCTGCGAGTGCTGGTCGGGCGAACGGCTGGCCCATGAGCTGCTGGGAGATCTGGATCTGCACCATGTGACCGGTGAGCGTGGTTCCGCCGACGTGATCAGACATGGGTGAAGTCTGAAAAATCTGGTTCCTGGTGAAGCTGTTCACGAGCAGCCTCGACCAGATCCATAATTTCGACCAGTCCACGGCGTTGCTGATTGATCAGCTCGATCATATCTGAGTTGATGACAGGCCTCCTCTGGTAACGCGGAACCTACCTTTGGGAACCTGAGCGATCGTCCTTTCCGCGGCCGCCGAGGGCAGCGTGGAATCCTGCGCGGCTGGTGCTGGGACCAGCGGCGGGGTGAGCGGTGCTGTGACCGGTTGTGCAGCGGACGGCGCTGGGGCCGGCTGCATTGCAGGCGGTGCTGGGACCAGCCTTGTCGCTCCTGTGAATGCGAGGGACGTTGAAACGCCGGCGGTCTAGGTGAAGGACCCGACGGTGAAGGTGTAGCTAGCCTCGAACTCCATGGAAGCGGGGAAGGAAACCATCTGGTTCGCCTCGAGATCAAAACGTGCACCCCCTACCTGGCGCGCCACTGTCAATTAAGGCTAACCGGCAGTCTACCATGGGATACCCCACGGTAGTAGATTTGCGGTGAGGGCTCGCTTAGATCCACGAACCGGACGTGAGAAACAAGACATGACCTAGACAAGGGTTTATCCAGGTTCAGGCCACTCGAAAGCGTAATACCCTACGTCCTACTTCTCGGTTGATGTTGTATTATCGAGTACCTGAGTACAATGGTAAGGGAAAAGACTAAGTGCTCTAGATCTAGAATGCCAGAGCAAGGTTGCGTTCTAGGGGGTCCTTGTCCGCCTTATATAGTCGGGTGGACAAGGTTACATGTTCAGAGGTCGGTTACATTACGTCGTATCCTAGGAGGACTCAATCTAACCTAACCGACTAAGTCTACTTGCAGGCCAAGTACCCCTCTACGCGATCCACCATCCTGATCAGTAGCGGACCATGGGCTTTGTCTTGTCGTCCAGCCCACCTCCTGGTCGGAGATGGACTATACTCCGTCTTGTTGTCTTGCCCACCAGCCTAGTCGGTAATGGGCCGGACTCTGTCTGGTCTGAGCCATCTGTCCGAGTAGCCCTGGAAACTATCCATGCGGGTATATGGGGTCTATACCCTCACAGGCGGTCATGATCTGATCTTCTTTTTTTAGGGCTATCTAGTGATAGCCCGAGTAGCAATCTAGGAAGGAAAGCAACTCACAACCTACAGTAGAATCTACGACCTCGTCGATGCGAGGAAGATGGAAAGCCTGTTTAGGGCAGTGTTTGTTGAGATCGGTGTAATCAACGCACATTCTCCATTCGTTATTCTTTTTTGCATACAAGAACTGGATTGGCTAACCATTCTAAATGGAACACCTCTCTAATAAAATCAGCTGCTAGTAGCTTGGTTACTTCTACCCTAATAGCCTCCCTGTGGTCTCGAGCGAATCATCGTAGCTTTTGCTTGATCGGCTTGGCGGTCTTCAAAACATCCATGGAGTGCTCGACCAGGTCCCTAGGAACACCTGGCATGTTGATGGGTTTCCACGCAAACATGCTGATGTGCTCCCGAAGGAACTTGATGAGCGCGTCTTCCTATTTAGGATCAAGGTTGGACCCGATCCAGGTTGTCTTCTACACGTCACCCGGGACGAGCTCCACACTTTTGTGCTGCTTGCTCTTGTTTGAGGAGCACCGAGCTTCCTTGGTGGGGATTTACAGGTCCTCAGGCGGCATCTGCTTGGCTTCTAAGCAGGTCTTCTCCATTTGTGCCTGGAGGTCGGCGACCTCTACAGCGGCGTAGGTGTTTGTCTCGCATGAGTAAGCCATAAGGACATTGCCACATAGGGATAGGATCCCTTTCTCCATTGGAACCTTGAGTACGAAGTATCCATAGTGAGGTACCGCCATAAACTTGGCAATCCCTGGTCGACCAAGGATGGCATGGTAGATTCCTTCTAAGTCGACCACTATGAAGGTGACCCAGTTGACGCGGAAGTGCTTCTTAGTGCCAAACTAGACGGCAAGGATATCTGTCTGAGGGTATACGAAGGCTTGCCCAGCATGATCCCACAGAAAGGAGAGTCATAGGGTTCCAGGTCATCCTGCTTCAGGCCTAATTCCTTGAAGGCCGGAAGGAAAAGGATGTTGAGGGCACTACCGCCGTCGACGAGCACTTTTTCAAATCGGACGAAGCTAATTACTGGGTTGAGGGCCAAGGGGAACCGACCAGCCTCCGGCATCTTCACCCACATGTCTGCTAAGCTAAATGAGATAGGCTGCTCGGACCAGGCCGGGACCTTGACATAAGCAACAAGTCCGTCAGCCTTAGAGATGTTCATGATGGTCCGCTTGAGGAGCTTCTTGTCTTGCACATTTTCAAGTCCCACCTTGCCACCAAAGATGATGGCAGTCATGTGCTTAGTGGGCTCCTTGTAGGCGTGACACGGGTATGTCTCAGGGGCATCGTCTTCATCCATGTCATCATCGCAGTTGTCTGGCTTGCCGTTGCCCTTGTCAGAAGTGCGAGGCTTCTTGTAGGCCCTGCTCTTGAAAGCGTTCCCAAGGACTTTGCATTCGCCAAGAGTGTGGCCCTTGCCAGGGTGACGAGGCAGTCCTGGCTAAGGATCTTGTCACATTCGTCATCGACGTCCCACTTCTAGCCCTTCACGGTGTTAACAAAATTGCCGTTCCGGTTGCGGTTACGCTGATTGCTGTTGTAACCTTGCCGATCACGGTGCTTGAACTGCTAGTCGTTGTTGCGCTGGTTGCCTTTGTGGTCGTCCCGGCAATCATCATGGCGGTCATCGTGGCGGTCATCGCAGCGGCCATTGCCTCGATCATCCCGGCGGTCGTCTCGGTAGTCCTGATCCCAGTCACGGTCATCGTCACGGTGATAGTTGCGATGTGATGGCCCAACGCTGTCCTCGTACAAGGCATCGTCAACATGCGCAAACTCCTGCGCGACTTGGAAAAGCTCTTCCATAGTTCTGGGTGGTCTGCGCAGTAATTCCTTACGCAGGTCTTAACTGTGGTGTTCTCGGAGCCCTTGGGTTAAGAGGTTAATAGCCTCACTTGGGGTCACGTCGAAGATGGTGAACCACACGTCTGAAAAACATCGAATGTAGAGCCGTAAAGGCTTGTTTGGATAGTCCCAGACTTGCGCTAGGGCACACTTGGTACCCGGCTGGTCGCAAGTACGTTTGAAGTTGTCGATGAGCATCTAGCGAATTAGTACCAGCTATGGATGGTACCCTCTCTATGACGTAGAAGCCATTGGTTGGCGGATTGACTCAGGACCACTTGCAAGTAGTTGGTCATAATGTACTCATCACCGCCAGCTGATCGGATGGCGACTTCATACAGCATGAGCCACTGCTCGGGGTCATCCTTGCAATCGTAGGGCCTTGCATCATCTATGTGGAAGTTCTTCAGCCAGTTGATGATTTTGAGCCGGTTAGAGAACGGGGTGGGCCACCCACAGCCTGACGTGTGTGGTATCTTTCATCAAGGCATTCGCAGAGATCTGAATCTCGGCACTGCTCGACTTCCTGCCTGCGGCTGCGATCCCGGTTGTCGTGCTGCTGGTGGTCACGCGATCCTCCTTCTTGGCGATCATTTTCCCGCCATTGATAGACGCGGTTACTGTTGGCAGGATTGTTCCTATGGTGCATGTGCTGGTCTTGGTCGGAATTGTCCGCAGCACCTTCGGGGAGGCTCCTCGATTACTCCGGTTGCACCGGGAGTTTCAGCAGCGATGGCTTTGCAATTGCAACGTTGCTCAGGACCCAGCATGCAGGCGATACACCTGGGCTTTGGCTGCTGTCAGGTGGTCAAGAGCCTCCTAGATGGTAGGTGATCCAGTGGCAGCTGCTTGCAAGGTATGCATAGCCATGGCGATGTTGGCACTAGGAGTTTTATGGACGGGGCGCTGCCTGACCAAATCAAACTCTTCCACTAGATTGCGGTGAAGGCGCTGTTGCTGGGCATCGTTAGCCTCCTTCTGTCGTTGTTCTTCCTCTTGTTCCTGGACCCGGTGATTGGCTCGGCAGGAGTTTCATCCTTCCCTGGCTACTCTGGCTGAGTCGGTTTCACCATTTGGGGTCGGTTCGTCAGCGCTGACATGGAAATCAGTCCCTCGGACGGCAGTGGGAACTTTGGAAATTCTAGGCATTGGCTCTCAGGGGTAGCCGGCCTCCGAATCTTGAGCGCACCCTGGGTTCGGACTTGAGAGTGATCATCGTCGGAGTCCGAAATAGATACAGTGTGGAGGGAGCCTTGAGGCGTTTCTGATCCGCCGTACAGGCCGGAGATTTGGTCGTTAGATCTGGTTTCACCCATTGGGACTGTGCCCGCCGACTCATCGTCGATCTCCTTTAGGGCGCACCATGTTTACCACCGGTCTTGGACTTCCGCCATGTGGAACCTTGGCAAGATCCAAATCTGAAACATGGTCGATGTCAGGATGCACGAACAAATTGGGAAAATTCCTCATGTAGGACGAAGCCACGTTCTTCAGCCCATAAGGATATGTAGCCATACTGCTTGACGTAAGAGCGCCAGGACCTACTAGTCGGGCATCAGTAGCCTGCGGTGGTCTTTGTTGGATCTGACGAACAGATGGTGGTCGTACCGCAACCAGTGTTGAATCTGGGCGGTGCGATTGGTCGAGTCGGCTTGTACGGCCGCGCTGACGTTGGCAGATGATGGGAAGTCCGCCTCCTTGAGGAGATGGAGCAGATCGACTCACGACCAGATTTGGATCTGGACGGCATGAATGGTCAGCGTGGTTCGTACATCCATGTCGACGATGACGAAGGGTGGTAAGCTAAAGCTGAATAGATTTAACCAAAGACACATTTTGCCAAACCTTCGCCATGTTGATCGAGTAGGTCGATCAGATCGGAGTTGTCGAGTCACCTCCCCTGGTAGCGGGGAAGCAGCCGTCGAGTCGTGCAAGCGGACGACCATGAGAGCGATCCCAAGATCAAACTTGTCGGTGGAGTGGTCGACGATGTTGGTGCAGAAGCAGGTTGCGCTGCCTCCATGGTTCTGGCAGGCGTTGCCGCGCCGGTGGTCCAGGTGAACGCGTCGACGGTGAAGGTCAAGCCCACCTCGAAGTCCATGGAAGCAGGGAAGGAAACCATCTGGCTCGCCTCGGGATCTAATTGCACACCCCCTACCTGGCGCGCCACTGTCGATGAGATATTGTTGATAGTCTACCACGGAGCTACCCATGGTAGTAGGAGAGCGGCGAAGGTGCGCTTAGATCTACAAACTAGACGTGACGCAAGACAAACAACCAGGGTTTATCCAGATTCGGGCCGCAAGGTGTGTAATAGCCTACGTCCTACATCTCTTGTGGGTTATATTGATGAGTATCAACATGTCTTGAGAGGGGTCCCTGCTCGCTTTATATAGCCGGGGAGCAGGGTTATAGATTTGGAAATCTATCTTAGGTCGGTTACAATCAATCGTATCCTTGTAGGATACGCTAGACACCCTAACCGACTAGGCTTCCTTGCATGCCAAGTAGCCTTCGAGCACCCATACGGGCTGCCGACCAGTCTTGACGGCGTCTGAAGGTCTTACTCGTGTGGTATGGTCCTCCGAGTCATCATGGCCCAAGGCCAGCTATGAGGGTATACGGGTCTATACCCCCACACGGACGGCGGCGGCGCGCGCCTGGGAGCCGCGCGGCGGGCTAGGGCGGGCGGGTCGGGCTGCGCGGTGGAGCGGCGGCGAGCGGTTGTGATGGTGGCACGCGCGTGCGAGCTGCACGGGCGGGCGGGCGGGGCGGTGCGGGCGGGCTGGGGCTGCGCAGCGGGAGCGGTGGCGGCGGTGGGTGACCCGAGCGGGGTGGGGGGCGCGCGGTGGGAGATAGCGTTTGGGGGATTTTGGGCCGGGACCGGGCCATTTTCTATTCAGCCTTTGCTGAGTTCTCCAGAATGGGGCACTCGACAAAGAATTTTTTTATTTTTTTTTTAAATGCTTTGCGAGTGCCCCTACCTAGGCACTTTGCAAGGCTTCTTTGCCGAGTGCCACCCCTCGGCAAATTAATTTTTTTATTTTTTGGTCCCCTTTTTTGTGGGCCTTGCTACAGTAATTACATCTCCATTTCAAAATCTGGGACAATTTTGAGGTTTTTTTACTATATTTCCTTAATTTTTTTGTTTCGTTGAATTTTTTCGAATATTTTAAATTTGAACTGCAAGTACATGGAATAATCGAATTTGGTCATTCAAAAAATGATATTCATGATATTTAGTGTATGTTGAGGCCGTATCCAGTAACTTACATGAAATTTCGAGCATCTTGTTGTCGTAACATGACGAGGTACTTGCGAGAAAAGTGTCTTTAAATTATATAAAATCTAAACGAAATCCGAAAATCACAAAACTTGTCAAGATGTCTTATTATCGCATGTGGAGGCCATGGTAAAAAATTAAAAAAATTTCGAACAAGTTGTGACGTCGGATGTCTGAAACCCAGACATCTCAAAAAGTCGAGATCGAGTAATGGGGCGGTCCAGGCTACGGTGCGGAGTTAGCGGGTGCGGTCCAGCGCTCGGACCCAATAAGAAACATCGGACCCAGTACGTGACAAACTAGACGCACGCATCTTCAGGAACATCCAGTGGACTGAGTGTCGCTTGAAACAGTCAGATTTCAGGCGACCGCACAATAGGAAAAGTGTTTATAATAAATTTAGGTCAAGTTTGGTAAGTTGGACTTGAGATAAAATACTATTTTACAATTGTTGATAAGCTACATATTTATATTCACAAGAAGACAAACCATGTAAAAGGTTGATGCACAACGCGAGACACGGTCCTCCGATTTATCTTTTGACATAAAGCACATCGTCGAGCTTAACTCGGGTTAAGCCCAACAAGTCATCAATAACAATGAAGTACCTATACATATTTAACCACAAAGGGTCATGTAACATGTTACGAGAAAACAAAGCTTGTTAGCAACGTTATTGATTTTTTTTAATAAAGGAAAATATATTTCCGGCTTCAGTCATCCGAGAATGCATCAGGCCATAATTATTACAGCATGTTACAGGTAAGACAAAAAGTCACCTGATAACACTTGTGCACCTAAAAATAAAAGTAAACAACGAAAAAATTACATCCCCAATGGGAACTCGTACGACCACCATTGGAGACTCCGGATCCTATAACCTGGCAACAGCATAAGGCATCAGATGCATGTGCAATGGAACCACCGTCTCGATGCCAACACCAGCCGACAACCCAAGGGATCTTCCAAAAGCGACGCCTCCAACGAGAAAATGCCATCCAAAGACGCTATCGTCACCCAAGCAGACACTGGTGTTGGTTTTCACCCAGAGAGATCCACTTGAAGAACGAGACGACGCGTTGCTGACTTTTTTGATGAAACTGGAGGGGCTTGGAGCCCCTACATAGATTTATTAAAAAGAAACCAAGGTACACCGTACACAAATATTACAAGCTAGCAGAAAAGAAAAAAAAGGAGGGAAACTAGGGAACTTTGAAAGAAAGGAAAAAAACAAGAGAAGCTATAGAAAATGCTGAATCCATTGATCAAACTGAGGAGCTAGGCTTGGTCTGACTCTATGCTTAAGCAAGAGCATCTCCTTTTTGAAAACATGTTTAGCATTTTCAATCGAAGGCTGTCCAACGTTGCTGACTTGCTGGGCTGGACCCGAGTTTGTCCCGCTGCTACCGACAACCTCGTCGGTCGGGTTTGACTTCTCGATCATAGAAGCGGTAATTCTTGAGGTCGACTGCAAAAATTTGAAGACCTTGTTGGAGGACCGGTCAAGCATGAGATCAAGCATTGGTGGACTTTGTTTCGATATCATAGAGCTAGGCAGGACTTTTATTGATTTTAAAGTTGTTTGGGTTTGTAGAGAGCGAATTCAGTGGCTCATTGCTGTGCCTGTATGGTAACGAGCACTGAACGTTCTTTGTTCTGGCTTGACTATGTTCCGGATTGGTTGTCCGAACTAGCAAGCGCTGATTGTAATCCTGCTACAAGTTAATGAAAAGCTTTGTGATGCTCAAAAAAACATTTATTGTAAAATTAAGTGGACGTAAGCAACTACTCTTGACGGGCATGGTATTCTCCCTAGGAGCTCCATATCCTAATCTTTTTTGTTTGTTAATATAACTTTGGGTTTGCTTGGTCCTAACCTCTCATTTGTTAAATAGGTGCAGAGTGGGTCCGAGTCGTTTGGACTATCACAAACAACCGTGTACAGTGTTGCAACATATTTTTGTTCAATAATGTGCTGTGTTTACCTGCTCCAAGTTGTTATTCCATCTTTCATCATAAACAGCCTTGTATAGTGTTGCGAGAATGCCATATTAATATTCAGTAATGTGCTAAGTTGACTTCCTCCTTCGTGAAGTGGGTCATTGTAGCCTACTAGATCCATCCCATCATTCTTTTTGACAAGGGTGTCTCCCATCATTGAAATATTTGGATCTGGGCAGTGAGGCCTAACATAATCTGTTTAAGAAAATTTGTACAATTCTCTCTCTCTCTCTCTCTCTCTCTCTCTCTCTCTCTCTCTCTCTCTCTCTCTCTCTCTGTGTGTGTGTGTGTGTGATCCCCCATCGACCAATGCTTTGTAGGCTAGAGTCGTAATTTTTCCACCTTGAGTTTGCTTTCAGTGAAAAAATGTGTGTTCGCATTACTGCCTCTATTTCAAATCACAACTTGATTACATATTTCAATTGTCACTAACGATTGAAAGAATTAGTGAAGTACAGTGAAAAAGGTGACCAGAGGGAGAGGTAAATAGGAGCTAATATAAAATTTCTTCAAAGATGGACGTTGTCCTAAATAACTCTCGAAAACACCAAAGCTCACAATGGTTAGGCCCTCGAGCCAACAAGTAGTAAGATGTTCTCGGTGAAGACCAGTGGACACAATGGGACTCAGACCACAACGAAAATCAAAGGCAACACCAAAACACCCCAAAACTAAAAAACAAAGTTCTCAAGTTCAATCATAACGAAGCAAGAGTCCGACTCAAAATCCTCTAAGTCAACTATTGACTTAAGAACTGAGAAATCTTTTTAAGCAGTATTTGAAATTCAGGGAAGAAACAGGACATAAAATGGAGCAAGGAAACTCAAGAGACGGAAAAATTAAACAAGCCGCTACCAGCACCCAAACTGGCTCGCTTGGCCAGTCTCCAAACCGGCCTGGCTGATTTGCTGAGCAGCTAGCCTAGTCACCTCCCTGGCCTGCTTAGTCACATCTCTGGTTGGCTAACATACCAACCGGCTTGGCTGAGGAGGAGCCTACGTGATGGCCAAAACCCCTGCCCCCAACTCCTCACAGAAAACAAAATTTGATCAAACCTTCTCCAAAGAATATCAAACTTTGCAGAGATGATTCTTAGTCATATTAGGATATATATATGTTCCCAAAGAATTAAGGTCCACAAATCTCAAAAATACAGCAGTTCTAAATATCCATCAAGGCGGGGGTTTTCAAAAGAAATCCTCCCAAGTGTGAAATATAGTGCTCATGGTGATTCTGCCCGATTCACTTGACACAAATGTTCACCAAGGGTCCTTGCATGAATTCAACCATTTGAAATATACTCAACGCCTCAGATCCAACAAAAACAGAAGGGGGATGGAAAGCAAAGGAAAAAAAAAAACCAAAACTAAACAATATAAGAACTTGGACTTAGATATCAGATGATATGGAAGCATGGGTTCTTCTAGACACTTATTAGGATGGTTTCCGAAAACACAACCCTAAAGGAAACTGTAGGTGCCTCTAAAATCATTTGTGCAGTGATAACGGTATCTTTAGCCCACCTATAAAACAACAATATACTTGTGCATCCGGCTGGCGGAATCCCCTTTTTCAGCTCCGCTTCGACTCCATGTTGCTAAATACATGCAGCTTCAGTGATTCCACTCCACAAAAATGTGGAGTTTAAGGCCAACTCCATATTTTTTTTTGGAGCACCTCAGGAGGTACCTCCAGTTTTTAGAGTTCTATAATCCCGCATGGATTTGAAAGGTAATTACCGACCTACCACTCATTAATTACTGGTTCACTCTGCCATCTGCGGCCATGACGCTCGCAACTATGCTTCCTCTCCCGTGCGTGCTCCAGCAAAGGGAAAAATGTGAGTACATTGGCCAGCTGTACTACTCAGTCTTTAGGCCTTGAGTGGCCTAGTACGGTCAACAGTCTTATGCCTTTTTTTATTTGTTATTCAAATTCTTTATTTTCAACATAAGAGAATAAAACATTAAAAAACTCTTATATGAACAATAGTAAACGGTAACACAAGTGCTGAGTACTAATCGAACAGGACATAATAGACACTTGTCAAAAAAAAAAAAATGACATAATAGACCATCTATGAGGAAACAACTCATTCATGTAGTTAGAGTAGAGCTGTGTGCCAAACAGTACCACTTGCCCCACAAACTTTACGGTGGAGCTACTTCATGGTAGAGCTCGTGGAGCAGAACGAAAAAACAAGAGTAGAGCAGTGCCAAACATCCTGTTAGTTGGTCAATTCCAAGTCATGCATATAGAACATGACTTACCCAGCTAGTGCAGTAGTCATGATATTTCAAAGGATGGAGTTCCTTTATTTCACTACGGATAAAAACAAATAGGTCCCTTGTTAAAAGAAAAAAAACGAGTTATGTTTGAAATCAAGAGTCAAAACTTAGTGATGCTATGCGAACCACTTGCATGAGCAAACTATCTGAGTCGTTGTATTGTTGCGGTCTAATTTGTGTTATAAGTTACAATCTGGGTCAGTCCTTTTATTATCTACTAAAGTATACTCTTTATGTTCTACTGTGACTTTTGATCGAGTATTATTATTGTCTACTAAATGTACAAATTTATTAGTTCAAACGAGGGCAAAGCACTATCAAGACATCTTATTCCTGCCACCAATCTCTTTCATTTCTTAATAAATAACGTTTGATCGACTTAGTTGGATGTCTTTCATGCCTCCACTTATATATTTGTACCTACTTTGTTCCCGTCCAAAGAGCGCTGCTATGCGAGTAGATTAATTATTTCTTTCACATAATTGGGTGGATTTGCAGCCTAGGTCTCCAGGGCCCAGGCCGTCAGTCCGTCCCTCACTCCAGCTATCTCCCTCGCACGTACGAGCACGGCGCCGCACGAAAGAGGCGAGGTCGCCAGCAGCCGAGCAAGTTGCACCTTGGAGGGGAGGAGGCAAGCTGGCGAGGAGCTAGCTGCCGCTTGCCGGTGCCACCCATCCGGTCGCCACCCATCTCGGGCTCCGGGCATCCCGCTCTCGCCCGGGCCGCAGGCAGCACCGCAGCAGGCCAGTAGGGCGCCGCGCCAGCCACCAGCCGCCCCTAGTCCCAGTGGCGGATCCAGGATGGGATCAAGGAGGGGGCTAAGCAATGGAGATTGTGATTAACAATGAAGATTTAGTGGTTTTTAGAGCTAATGCAACAGTAATCATGTGGGGAATTGAGGCTCGCGGGGGGGGGCTCCAGCTCAAGCGGCCCCAAAGCCCAACCCCGTCATCTCCCCGGCGCCCAGCCCTAGTTAGTTATTGTACTGAATTTATTTTCAGTTTTATTATATTAATTTGATTGATTTAAAATTATAAATATTGATGATGGAATTACAAAATCTCCACAATGAAGAGGCCAAGGATGTGAAAGTTGATCCTTCATTCTCCAATTGCAATGATCTTGGTGTTCTTGCTATGAAGATGGTCCAAACTGATAGGCACACAACATTTTTATTACTTTACTAGGTAAATACCCATGGTTTGCATCGGAAAAGTATAATAACACAATAATATGTGTATATGAGTGTGTGTGTGTGTGTGTGTTACATTGTTATTAAAAAGATATTACAATTGTGATATTTGAAACATATATATTGCACGAGCTTTCATGAACGACAGATAATACAATATACCTCAAATTAAAACAATCCAATTCATAAAAAGAAATAAATTTTATAAAAATTGAACCGAACAATCAAATTCATTATGGTTCACGTTTAATATATTGTATAACCAGATAACTTTAACCATATCAATATCAAGATTGCTTTTAAATTTTCATTAAAAAGATTGCCTTTTAATAAAATGACACATGCATATCACAAATGAAATGATCCAAAGTATTTACAACACATAAATGTTGCCCATAATTTGTCGCATTGGGGACAAAACAATACCATACAACACATAGTATGCTTGCGTCCGTCTGAGAGGTGTTACCGATATGATCGCCCCCGGTCCTACCGATATGATCGCCATCGGCTCCCTCGGGATCAATGGCACCAAGGACTACCAGGAGAGGCCTCGGCTTCCTCACCTCCACCGAGGACTATCAGGAGAGGACATCATTGCATAAGAAAAGAATGAATAAAAATACACGCATAACACATATGTACATAGTATTATATAGACAATCCATCCATTTAATTGGTCACATCCATTTAATTGGTCACTCGATACGCATGGATGACGATGTATGTTGCCTATTTTTAGCTGGCATCCTCGCACGAAGAGAAGGCGGGCCATGTATGTTGCCTATTTTTAGCCGCGAGAAATCATGGTGCGGGGGGCGAGCTTTCGCATGCCGGGTAGTTTTCGCATGCTAGGCAGTTTTGGCACGCCGGGTCGACGATTTACTCCCACTCTTTTTAGTAGTAGGATTGTCTTATTGAGTTGGCCTTGAGTTTAATGGTTGCAACTGCCAGAGTGGAAAGGGCCTTCTCAACTATAAAAAATATTAATACTGACTTGTCAAATAAAATGAGTGATGAATGGTTGAATCATCGGATGGTTTGTTATATTGAGCGAGATGTATTCGCAAGCATGTCAGATGATGATATCTTACAACATTTTCAAGAATTGGAGTCTCTTGTTTGTGGAAGTTACTGAGTACAACTTGTTATAATGGTATGCTACATTTAGATTATAAATTTATGTTCAACTTTTCATTTATATTTTAAATCTTATAAGGCGATGGAAGATGCGAATGCACCACCTCACTAGACAATAGGTAATTTTTTTCATATCATCAGGTGTAGCATACAATATTCTTAGCTTCTTAGAAGCTCTAGTCTCTAGGGGTTGGTGTTGCCGTTGTCGCCCGTACAAGTGAGGCTGCCTTGCCTGCAGTGCTGCACACGATTTGTACCGTGCACGACTGTGCGTACACAAGGCCAGTAGACGACCGTTGACCCAGGCACCTAAGGCCAAAACAGCATGCATGGGAACCGAACTCGAGTCGTGCATCGTCCTCATATCATCAGGTGACGTCTCCCCATATCCCACTATTCCTCACGCACCGTTTGGATATATCACGGCTAAATATGAGCATGCAGCCCGTGGGCCAAAGGCCCGGCACGAGACGTGGCGATTTGGCCCGATCCGAGCACGGCACGGCCCGTACTCCATCCGTGCTCGGGCCGGCCCCAAGCCCGTAGCGGGCAGTGTCTGGGCAGCACCCTAGGCACGTCGGGCGGCACGGCCCGGCCTGGTATTTAATGGATGGCCCGGTGGTGGCCCGGTTCTTCACAAGGCCTGCTAAGAAATCCCCAGCCTAGCATATAACCCTAACTTCCCTCTGGTTCTACCGGCCCACCCCATCCCCCCATCCTGCAATGCACCGCACTCCCCACTTCCCCTTCCCGACGCGCAGCACTCGCGTGAGTCGCGGCCTCCCCGCAATGAGTCCCCATCTCCCCTCCGAATCGGCCTCTAGCCATGCACTCACTCATCTTCCTCCGCGGGACACCGTCTCCACACCGTCACCCCGCCCCTCGCGGCTCGCGCCCACCTCCAACGCCCAGCGGCTCCCTCGAGCACAGCATGGCCGGATCTAAGGGCGAGTAGCGCGTCGACCTCCTCATCCACGCCTCCTCCGCGGAGCTTGTTGTCCGCCGCCACCTCCATAGCCTCGAGCGCGGCTGGCGGCCGACCAGCTACCACGTCCTCCTCCATGCCCCCGCGCAGGCACAGGCACCGGCCACCTCTGCCTCCACAGCCTTCTCCACTTCGCGAACTCGAGCGGCGGCGGCGGCCGCCTCCTTGCCACCTGTGCGGCCACCAGCGCCATCTTTGAGCGCAGTGGCTCCGCTGGGGGCCACAGGGTGGCATCAAGCTCCTCCCCACACCCCACCGCAGCGACGGCATCGAGCGCCAGCGTCCCCTTTCCCCTCTCTGTCACTCTCTGCCGGCACTTGGTGGGCCCGGGCCGGTCCGCTGTGTTACTGGTCCCTGTGCCCTTCGGGCTGGCACGGCCCGAAAACAGGCCCCCGTGTCATGCCTGGGCCGGCGAGCATACGGACCCGTGCTAGGCACGGGCCTGTTTGGCCCGCGTGTCATGCCTGGGCCGGCGAGCAGGCACGGTGGCCTGGGGAGGCACGGCCCGGAGGCACGCGGGCCAAACAGGCCCGTGCCTAGCACGGGTCCGTACCGTGCCGGGCTGGGCCGGCCTGTTGCTCAACTTTAATCACGGCCAAGTACGTCAACCATTGCATGCAGAATGCAGTGCACCTCTCCGGCTCTCCCTGTATACCCGAAACGACGCACACGGATCGATGCATGGCGAGCTCGAGCTCGGCACCTAACACGGCAGAAACCAGACCACGGTTTCGGTTTGCAAGTGTGCATGCAACCATGATGCAGGTTCAGTTCAGGCACACGATCGACGAAGTTAATTGTCCACGTACGACACACACTATATATAGACCGCCATCGCCTACACACTGCCAGCACGCACCCACCACCGCCACCATCTCCATCGTCTTCAGTTCAGCTTAGTCACAAGTCACAAGTGCTAGCTAGGTACTCCCTCCGTCCCATTGAAAGTGTCGTTTGAAAAGCGTGCCCCTCTCACAAACACGTTTCCCGGGCGACACTTTCAATGTGACAGAGGGAGTATTAGTTACCATGGACGTGCAGGTGCAGCAGAGCTTCGTGATACCCGCGCCGCAGCCGGAGCCATCGACAGAGGTGCCGCTGACGGTGTTCGACCTCGTGGCGCCCACCTACCACGTCACCGTGTTGTACGCCTACGCCGCACCCAACCCCACCAACGTGGCCCTCCTCGATGCGCTCGCCGCCACGTTCCCGCGCTTCCCGCTCCTCACCACGCGCCTGCCAGACCCTATAACCTTCCTTAATTCGCTTCTTTATGGATTTTGTTCTGTTGGAAAATCAGGGAAATGGAGGAGTGCCTTACCTGATGATTTTCAGCAGGATGAATTCGAGATAATCTGCAAGCGCATGACATTATTCAATCAGCATGTAATTAGTCCAGTTAGAGATGAAGTTTCTAGGGTTTTACAGCTATATGCAGAGGTGTTTCAGTTCCTACAACAACGAGAGCAGAGATTTGCTAGTTCTTGACACAGTGACGTAGTTTACCTGGCTCTTGGGATCAGGGTGTAACTATAATTTGAATTTTGGCTTCAGCAACTGGATACCAAGCAGAATAGCATGATTTAAAATGCCAAGCAAAGTTGTTGAGGGGAGTGTTTCCTCAAGCACTCAATTTCAGACAGGCAGTGCAATTAGCTAGACAAAATTTTCGCTGGAGATCGTCCTTGAAGGTAGCAATCACAATGTGCATAGTTTGTCTATTTGAGAACTTTTACAATGCACTTTACAACTTCTTTGTTTATTGGCAAAATGTTGTGACAACTGAACTCTAGTAATGTCTGCCAAACATTGTGACAAATGAACCATAGTAAATTTTCTTGAAGGTGTGTTGAATTTTTTTTTTGACAGCAACCCGTTCATTTTCTGAAAAGAAATAACTTTCCAATCTTAGAGCCTCTTTACCATATATCACATTGGCTTTATTGGCTAATGTCATTGCTGCATTTTTTTCATCATCTATGAGACTGACTATAATTCATCATTTCAGCTTCTCTGTGCATAGCACTATATTTTTTAGAAGGGGCGGCAAAAGCTTTGCCGTGATTTCTATTAGACGAATAAAGGAAAAAAGGCAAGTGCCAGCCCGGTTTTTTGAATGGAGACCGGGCCAGAAAAACCATACAACTGTGGAGGGTACCCTACTCAACGTGCACACTTAGATACCGAGTAGAAAACAACTTGGTCGAAAAACCGACACAACTCTACTTATGAACGACTTGGCCGAAAAATCTCATCGTCTTCAAAGCGATGTACACACGGTCGTTGATCTCCCTGCCTTGGCCAATCGTAGGCAGACCTCACGCCGAAGAAACCGTTGTAGCACCAAAGCACCCCAAAAGACCGAAGCTTAACACCGGATTCCAGACCTCCAAGGCAACTCAACTCAACTAGTGGGGGCCTCGCCTCATCCACCGCAGCACCACTCCTGGACAACTACTCCTTGGATTCACCACCTTGAAGCGCTCGGGGCCTCCCGCTCCTGTCGCTGGACTCTCCGGGGATCCAGGATTGCTTAGCCGTCGGGGGTGCCAAAGAACCACCGAGCCACTCCAGCAAGATCACCTTCGACTTGCTGCCGCTGGAATCACAGCAGCACCACATGAACGGACCTGAAGCACTAGAGATACCGATCAAAGCACTGGCCTTCTCCTCGCCTGATCGGATTGGGACATCGACACGAGCCTCTCCAAGCACTGCTAACCCCAGCACCGCCACTACCACTACTCCATGCCAGCCTCCGCTCTCCGCGCCGAGCCAAGCCCTCCTACCCCAGCGGACCAGAACCCCAGCCACACCACCATTGCGCCGCTGCCGTCCCTGCTTGGTCGCTGGTAGCCACGCCACCACGGCGTCTCTGCCACATCCAAGCTAGCCGCTGCCGGCCACACCACCACGGCGCCGCCGGCGCCCAACTGTCACCGGTCGGAGAGGGGGAACACACGCCGACAACGCCTCCCAGAAGGGGAGCGACACCCAAGGGCGCCGCCGTCGTTCGGCATGGCTTTCGCCGGTGTGCTCCCCCTATAGCAGAGGTGCAGAGGGTCCTGGAGGAGAGCCTTCCCAGTCCACCGCAGCCGCCGCAGCAGCACAAGCGGACCGAGGAAGGAGGGGGGCCAGAGCCGGCACCGAGACCGCCAGGATGACAGCCCGACGGCCAGCCTCGACACCCCCCAACCCGAGCCGAGAGAGGTGGGGGCAGGCGAGGCCGAGCCGTTCCGACAGCAGACCAGCAGACCCCCACCGCCAGCCACCACGCGGCCCACCTCCACTGACGCGCCGCCCCGCGCAGACCCGCTGCCGTGCCGCACCGCCTCCGCCTTCCACCGCCCGGCCCTTACCCGCGCAGGTCCAGCCAATAGACCATCGGATCCACGCAGGGAGGCACCGGATCTGGCCCCCGAGGGCCCGCCGCTGCCAGACTACACCCCGCCGCCGTAGGTCCGCTCGACTTGAAGAAACGCCAGCACCATTGGTGCCTCCTCACACGAGCGCACGGGAGAGCCCCGCCGCCACCTTCCTCGCGTTCGGCCAGGTTCCCGGCGTCCCGCTCAGGCGGCGGCGAGGCCAGAAGGAAGGTGGGAAGGGGGTGGCGGCGCTAGGGTTGGGGACCCGCCCAGATCACCTGGAGGCGGAGCAACGCGGGGGGAGGGGATAGCACTATATTTTGGATTGCTTATAATCCACCAACCCATCAGCATCGTTTCAGTACAGTGCAAGCAGCAAGGGAGCATCATTGGGGTCAACAAGACCATGGCCACCCCTGCATATGAGTAATGTGGTGAGGAAACTAGCAACTTCGAAGTTTTTTGTTGGTGATTAAACTACAAAGTGGCTATGTCTAACTTGGCTACTGCGTCATTGCCCCCCTCTCCTTGTCTGATATTTAAAGCAAGCTCTGCCACTGAATGCAAGTAAAGGAATGCCACATATAACATCGTAGTACCTACAAGATTAAGGATACTGGAATACTATTCTTTTTTTACCCCAACCCAATGCTGAGACTAAAGTTGGCTTTTTTTTTAGCTTGTCATAATTTCTCAACCTTTTTCCGCTAATCAATTACATCTTATTCTCTTGTATCTGGTCGTTGCCTTGTTGCTAAATTCATTTCTGAAACCAGTTAACCTTTTTTTAATGAAGAAACATCCTTTCAATGACGTCACATGCATTGAGATGCAAAGTCACTTAAGAATTGGTCATTAGGGGGTCATTGTTACAAGTGTTATAGCTCGCGCACATTTAAATGCCTTGACGAACAAAATCTGAGCAACTATTTGCTGCCCTGCATTTGAGCATTTGAGTCCTGCTTATTTTTCCTCTTTATATTAGAAGGTACACTAACTCTTGGATTTTTTTTTTCAGGTAAGTAAATTAAATCAGCCACTTCCTCAAAACAATGCAGTGAGAAGAAGGCACATCAGCACTGCTGAAACTTAGGACATTAGCCAAAATATAAGTTATCTTCATCTGCATATACTTCTGTACATAGTTTGCTGCTGACCATATTGAGTTACTGACCGTGTTAGCACTTAGAAGTTAGCACAAGAGGCCGCATGACAAAAACCTGTTCTACGGATTATCATCACTAGAAGTAGGAGAGATGTATCCCAAATATTCTGTTCATTTAGTACAAACCACAAACCTGTGTATTGGAGACAAAAGGAACCTGGTAAAATGAAGGCGTTTTTATAAATACCTAAATGCAATTCTGACGTTTTCTTCATTGCTGTCAACTTGAATCTTTACCACTGATGTAAAGCATGTGCACTGCAATATTTGATATGTCTATTTGTCTGGATTACTCATGACAGAGCGTGCAGATGTGCGCATCGTTATTGTTATTTCCAGAAAGAGAAATATTTTCATTCGTATGTCTATTTTTCTATATGTTGTGCAGTGGAATTTTTTCCTGGATTACTCATGTGTGCAGATGTGGGCACCATTATTATTTATTTCCAGCAAGATAGAAATATTTTCATTCGTAATTTATTTTCTCTTGAGAATAAGGCAGACATCCATTCTGTTGGTTGTGTACCCTGACCTGAAGATAATGTGAATACTAAAATGTTCTGAACAGTATGGCTTCCATCCCATGGCCATGGATAGGCACATGCCAAGCTGTTTTGAGTCTTTGTGCTTGTTGTTGATTGACCAAGGCACGTCATACGATACGACTACGAATATACTACGACCTTGCAAAACAGGATTAGGAGGAGGAGGCTCCGCGGTGACTTTGGCGTCTGATCTTATCGGCTAGAGGAGAGTCGTCAGTTGGAGGCGGAGGTTTTTTCCTGTCTCATCAGTTCAGTGGTCAGTTGGAGGAGGCACGGTCGCATACAAGTTTGACCTCTGCTACTGTGCAGCCACGTAGATTGACTTTCGCTACTCTGCTGCATGCAGCCACGTAGGGGTTGGTGAAACATCCTCAATTTTCCACGAAGGGAAAATCCACAGAATGATATACAACAGTTGATAATCAATTCCATACATCGAATTCTGAGAATACAGAGTACAAATAGAAGGGTTTATATTAATAATTACAACGCCGCACCGGCGTAAACAAAATATATCTAACATCCAAACAGCTTGCGAAGGTGGAAGAAAACGCGGAAGCAGCTTCAAACTCCAACTTGAGCGCGAGGCACGAGACCTTCTAATCCTTTCAATCCTAACATCACAGGAAAACCGCACACCGCCGGATGTGTGCGAGGCCATGGTCAAGACCGAATGAGCTTTAGTGGAAAAGAGAACATAAAGGGATCTGCGATCCTATATTTGGCCGTGGATTGCATCCTAGCGCATGCGAAGTAGCAACAAGTATAATAATAATAATCAAGTTTAACACATTCCCAAATCCCACACACACATCCATCCACCATCCCATCCATCCCATCCACACATCACCACACCTCACACCCCACACACCACACCCCACCACGCTTCACGTGGCCGGCAAGACGACTCCCTCTCGTCAGGCCTCAACGACCCGCAGCCTCCCAGGCTCACGGCCGGATGTAACATACCCATATCCCAAGAAAGGCGAGAAGACTCCTCTCCTAGTCAAGCGAGCATCACACGGATCGGTCCATAGCCGACGAGTCGGCTATGTATCGATCGATCAACCATACACTCGCAGAGGTTTCACTATTCCACAAGATAGCCATCATCGATGCGCGCACATCTAGGCAGATATCGATCGCCATAAGCCTAGAGCGAATACCATCCCGCCACTCGACCACCGGCCGCCGAGACCGTGAGACATAGTACCAGGCCTCGGGGGTCACTATGTTGGTTAAGGAGGTTGTGAGCACTCTCGGCCCGTACCTCCCGACACATCCGCTTACCTGCATGTAATGGCATTCGTTCTACCGATGGTTAGACCGTCTCCTTCCCATTAGAGAGCGAGTGGAAAGTAAGCGTCCAATGATCCGGTCACTAGCCCTCAAGTCCTTAGGTATTGGCCGACAGCGATGTCTCCCCCGTATGGGCTAATCTTTAACGTGCCGCCATAGCACCCCATTCCCACGGCTCCACCTCCCGCAGGTTCGCACAATAGAACTCCTCGGTCCTCACATGTACCCGCCACGGGTACTCTCACAAGGCGGGGCACCTGTGCCGTGTCCCTCGGCAAGACTCGCTCGAAGCTCGTCGTAATCCCCGTCCGGCCGACTCAACCCTCACCACACACCCAAGACTCACGCAGCACACCGCTCATCACCATAACCACAAGTCCGGCATCCCAAGCCAAACCATTCCCAAGGGTTCACCACCCACACCACATATACAATGCGAAGTGGAGTTATAATAAGTATGGTGATAATAAATGCAAGCACGCAGAAGGGCGGTAATATATATAAGTGCGAGCGCAAGGCTGGATAACATGGTAAAAGGGCCTCGAACAAGGTAAATATAGCTCAGGCAATATCATGCATCATATACTAGCAAAGGAATAAATATAAAGCGCTAGCAATTCTACACATGCAATGTCTAATAGGATTCTCTAAAAGAGGGTGCTGCCATGACACCTGCGATGTCGAGGAAGTAGTGGTACAAGTCCGTCAGTAGTGGTACAAGTCCTCCGTAGTCGTACAGCGGATCTCCACCTCACGTCCTTAGGTCGCTCCTTTCCCGAATCGACTCTGAAACCGAAACGTAATAGTCGCGTTAGCGACTCCTATGGAATCCACAAAGAAGCAAATGAAATATAGAAGAACCAAATGCACTCAAACATAGGCTTAAACTGTACATCTCGATTTTAAAAGAATTTCCATATAAAGATCACATTTTTCGGAGCTCGTATGAATAAGTTATGAATTTCCGAAGTTTAAACAATATTCTGAAAATAATAAATAGCAGATAAATATGGAGCCGCCACGTGTCAGCGCCGTGATAGGCCACGTGGCACGCTGACGTGGTACTGACACGTGGGACCATGATGACATCAGCATGACGTCACAGTTGACTTGGTCAAACCTAAATGGGCCAGATGGGCTCGACATGGGCTGGACTTGGGCCGGGCCGGGCTCGGCCCGCCACGTGGCGCACTGCGATTTCGCCACGTCACACGTTCGGGTCCGGATCGGGCCTGGTCTACGGCTGCATCTCAGCGGCTGGCTCATGATGGACCAACGTAGTTGGTCCATAGACCACTACGCGGCTCATGGTGGACAAGGTCCGTCCACCAACATTCCTCACTCGGTCCACATGCATCATGTCCATGGGGTTTCCTCCAGATGGTGCTCGGGTTCATGCACACGGCGCGCGGTGGACAGGCGCTTTGGGACCCACCGTCAGTCAGCGGGTTCACAAGGTCCGAGTCTATCTTCTGGTCCCCTCCTCCTCCCTTCTATCTCCATCTTCATCCCGTCTTCCTCGCAGTGCTCCCGGGCGGGGCCGGCATGTCCTGCGGCGGCACGGCGACGCGACTGGGCGCCGTGGCGGGGCTCCGCCAACGCTGGCGAGCGCACCGGCTCCGCGGCGGCGTGGACATTTCGGCGGGTGCCCCATCTCAGGTCGCGGGGTTTCCTGCGCGGCCGGCATCGGCAGCAGCAGCGTCGCCACAAGGGCGGCCGGCGGCGAAGGGCTAACGAGCGGTTCCCAGATCAATTGGGGGTGCGGCTTTCCAATTGGCAGCGCAGCGACCCCGTCTGCCTTGCCGGCGGCGGCCAAGGAGCACGACGGCGCCCACACACGGCGGAGGCACGCGGCGGCGCCAGCGGCACGGCGGCGTTCGGCACAAGCAGCAAACGGCTCCAGGAGCCTCCATCTTCTTCTCGGCTGGGTGCGGAGGCTCGTGGCGGCGCTTTACGGCATGGCGGTGCGCGGCGAGGCGTCAAGGTGAGCACTTCAAGGCTCCATCTTCACCAACGGAGGTGCCGCGGCGTGCAGCGGCCCGCGGCGCGACTCGACGGCGCTGCCTCGGCGAGCGAGGTGGCCGGAGTCGGCCGGCGCAATTCGCGCCACGGTGGCGCTCCCAGAGCGCCCCGTGCGGACTCGTCCTCTGGTGGCGAGTCGGGTAGATCCTCCCCCGTGGGCGTCCCTCGCCGGCGGCGTGCGCATGGGATGCGCCCCGTCGCGGCGGACGTGATCCCAGGGGTTCCAGCGTGTCCAAGGGCTTCTAGGTGGCCGGTGACGGCGGCGCACCACGGCATGGCTCGGCCATGGCGGCGAGCTTGGCGGGCAGGTCTGCCGGCATGGTGGTGCCAGCGTCCAGGGGCTCGGGTCAGGCGCGTGCTGGTGCGTGCGTGTGCCAGAGGCCGGCGGTGGCCCTCGCCTACGCGCTCGGTGTGGCGCCATGGCGGCTTAAGCAAGACCGCGAGGTTGGAACGGAGGTATGGCGGGCGTACCGGCGCGGTAGAGGATGAAGAGGGCCCGAGGTAGCGTCACGGCGCGTCGGCTGGTTCGTGGTCGAGCTCGCGGTGCGGTTCGCGGCGCCTTGCTCCCCTTCTTCTCCGGCGAAGTCCGTGCGCTCCGGCGGCTTCACGGTACTCCGGTGGCGACGTCCTTGCTCCGATCCTCCTCTTCTTCTCCGCCCTTCCACTTCTTCTTCTTCTCCGGCTTGGGCGAGCGAGGGCTGGTGGGGTGGTCGGTCACCAAGGTGGCGGCGGCCTGGTGGAATCGGGCGCTAGGGCTTCAGTGCCAGAGCTTGAGCTTTTATAGGCGGACCGAGCACCGGCGGACGGCTGCTGATCAAGCGGGGCGATCAAGGGGCCCTCGGTGCTCCGGACGTCGCCGTCGAGGGTGGGCTCGGGTCCCAATTGGCGGCGAGGGAGGCCAATTCGACTTCCCGGCCAAGAAAAGACGGGGACAGCGCATGTGCTTGGGTGCGCGCGGGAGGTAAAGTTGCTCGCGGCTGCGGGCATTTTGTGCCAGGGTGTCGGGTCTTGTCGGCTTAGGTGGCGTGCGCGCGGGCGTTTGATCGAGAGGTGGGAGAATCGAGCGGTGGTGGTGGTTTGCGTAAGGAATCCGCGGGCGCAGCGGCGTGCTCGTTTTCCCGTTCGTGCGCGAGGCGAGAGGGGAAGGGGAAAGGTATGACAGTGGGTCCCGGGCCGGCGGCGACCGTAGGCGGCTTGTCGCGTTGCGGGGGCGGCGTTGTCCCGTGCGTGCTCGTGGGCCGCGTTAGTGGGCCGGTCCGTCCACATTGCTAGCAAGGCCGGGGAGGGGAAAAGGACACGGGCCGGCATTGTCATGCCGGGCTCGTTCGTCGGAACGAAAGGAGGGAGAGAGGGTTTGGCGGGTTGGGCCGGCTCGGTTTGGAAAGAATGAAAAACTCCAGCGGGCCGAGAGAAGGGAAAAGAGGAGAGGAATGGGCCGGCGGCTTCGGTTGGAAAAGAAAAAGGAAGGGAGAGTGGAAGGTGGCCCGGTCGGTTGGGAAGGAGAGAAGAAACTCCAGCGGGCCGAGCTGGGTTGTCGCGGCTGGAAAATAAAGGAGGAAAGGGAGAAGGGTTAGCGGGCCAGGCTAATCGTTTGGGCCGAAATGGTAGGCCGAAATGGCCATTGCCATTCTGCTTTCCTTTTCTTTTCCTTTTTCTTTTTTGTTTTCTTTTGTATTTATATTTAGACTCTATGCACTTGAGTGAGGCATAGATAACCTTTGTACCTTTCTTCATGGTGGTCATAGTTTGGTCATAGGCTTGTGGGGATATGAGTCCCATAATGGTACATTTATTTATTATATAAATAAATGTTTATATGCATGTGTTGGTTTGTTTAAGCGATACAAAAATCCAAAAAAAAGACGAATCAAGAACATTGAGAGTGATCCTCGTAGGTAACACATAGATGTTATAATACTTAACTGATTTTAGGATCTATCACGTGTTCCACTAGTGCTTCACTATAGTCGTACGGTACCCATTTGGGTGGCATGTGTAACTTGTCAAAGACAATGGCTTATGAAGTGGTGAGGTGTAATGCTATGTTGAATCCAACATGCGACCATGGGTAGGCTTCTATGTGGCATATCATTCCCTCTAGAGTTAGCACTAGATACTCTATCTAGGTTAGCTAGGCATCTAGATTATGGGTGGACAATTAGGTAGTTATACCCAAGTTTCACCGCTAGTCATACTCCTTATAACACTATAGCGACTTGATGGCCCACTAAGTTTTAAGCATGGGGTTAGGGCACGTCCCTCTCCCGAGTGGTCTAGTGGGGGTGCACAACGGAAGGGTTAGGTGGCTAGCAATGCCGAGGTGGGTGGTTAGGTAACTACGCTCTCAAGGGTAGAGGTATTTTCCGGGGTTGGCATGTTGTCAGTAGTCTCCATCCTACCAGGATCTAGTAGTTAGTCACTTGGTGTTCTGGATAGGTTTTACTATCATGGCCTAGGGTTCAGGATCGAAGCTCCCCTACGTGGAGTCTTGGCGTAGGTCCAAGTCACTGTGTCACGGGTTGGGGTGGTAACACTAACCACTAGCTAGCTCTAGTTAGGCAGTAGTTGGTCGTAAGGTTTAAACTATGGGTAGGTGTACATGTATACACATTGCAACTTGGTGGCGTTTCCACTAAGTCTAGCATAGGGTCACTAGAGTTTAGGTTTATGGCCTAGAGGCTAACACTAGGGCATACTATAGTTATTGGTGGTCATGGGCTCTCACCGGTAAGTATAGGAGGTTTACTCGGGGTCCTAATCACATGTGGCTTAAGATCCACACTAAGTCACATGTGATGTTGTTGCGTCACGAGTTTAACAACTAAGCACGAGGTATTCTATAAGCAACTAGTAGGGTTTCATACATGACAAGCAACAAACATGGGGTTATTTTAGAAAAAAAAATTTGTAGTTCGGATTTTCGGGATGTTACAGTCCTACCCCCTTATCAGAATCTCGTCCCCGAGATTTAAGGTGTGTAGTACTCCATGAAGTAGTAAGGTGACACTTATCCATGGATCTGACTTCCAGTTCCTCATAGCTTGATGTAGTTGCTCAGTCGAGTTGCAGGAGTGAGTAGCAGAGTCTTGATTTCTTTGTGTAGATCCTTAGTCGAGTGTAAACAGTTTTAGTGTAGGTGCACTAGGTAGTTCTTGAGGGTTTCCACAAAGGACATTTCGACGATGGTCAAGGAATTTTGTTGTAGGATGTTTCAACACAGGGTTAGCATGTGGGAGTGATCCGGATTTGTTCGGACTATATCATGTCTTCCTAAATTAGGGGATGTCGTTTAGGCTCCTGATTTCGATCCAGGGTCTAGTGGGTTTTGGGCACACCACGCTTCCGCTGCGCTACTCTGATAAGCATAGTTGTCATCTTTGCTTCTAGTCGACGTAGCCTCTTCAGAAGATCTTGCAAAAGGAATTGTCGTCCTTTGCCTTCTTTGGTAACTCGATCCAAAATTTTTACGGGGGTATCCCAGGTGCTTGAGTAGGTAGGTAGATCGAGGGTCAGCGGTTAGAGTGGATTGAAATTTTGCAAAGCATGGTTTTTGTAACCAAAATTTTAAACAAGGGGAATTCGCTTTTGCAAACATTTGAAATGAAATCTCTTTTCCTTTATACACATGTTGGTATGATGAAGGGGGAATTTTTGAACCTTTTAGAATCAAATTGATTTTAAGATGAAGGCTTTTCCACAATCTTGGTTTTTCTTTTGCAAAAGAGTTTTTAATAAAACTAGGCTTAGAATTACATCGTACCCTAGTTCCGTTTGGGATGGTCATGGTCGCAACCACGATACCGCATACGCCCGGCGGCAAGCCATGTGGATGCATCACACATGGGGCCCCAAGTTTCGTAGCGGCACCGTTTGTCATGATGACAACCCTACCCATTTAGATACTAGTTTCGACTTGATATCCCAAGCAAAAGGGAAAGGGGTGATTTTTAGAAAAGGATGAGTAAATCCTTTAAAATCTAGGGGAGATTTTGAAGAGGTTTGAAATCGAGCGTGTTTTAAAATCAAATAGTTTTGAAACATGGTTTTACTCTTCAAACAAAGCGTGACTCTTTTTCAATCATTTGAAACATGAGTAGTTTAAAAATGGTTCACAATTACTCGCCGTTTTGTGAAACTTGGTTTTCACAATCAAACAAATCCTTTTCACAATTATTTTGTTTAGCAAACGTGTTGCAAAACATTTTGAAGATGAATTTTATTTAAAATAAGTTTGGCTCCTTGGTTGAAATCAAAAGATTTTAAAATAAAACCCGAGCCATTTTTAGTTTGCAAGCATTTTATCAAAGGTTGATGTGCAAAGTAAAACTTTTGTTTTGAAATGAAAGACTTTCGCAGCATGTTTTGAAACGAGCCGGCTTTCCAATGCACTCGGGGAGATAGATTTTTAAATCGATTAGGCGAGATACCTATATCCCGGAGATCTTGGAAATCCTTGTATTTAGTGATAAGATGAACTCTCATACAATCTTGAAGACATGTTCAAGCATGTTACATCGATAAGATTGAATACTTGACTACATGCTTAGTGAGTATCATTGTCTAGATTGAGGACGGGAGTTGTAGTAGGGGTAGTCTTTCTTTCGGGCACTTGGCAATCATGTGGCCCATTTTGTCGCATCCATAGCAAAGGTGATAAACACGCTACTTGTGATTGCCACGAGGTTCTTTATACCAAGGTTCGAATTGGCGGAGTGGTCTTCATTCCTTTGTTGTCGCATCCCCGAGGTTAGAGTGGTCGGATCCATAGTAAGTGAACGGCACACCGCCCGTAGAAGTAGGCGCGAGCGTTCCACATACTTCGAGCCTGGGTACGATATGAGTCTGTGATTGCTCTCATTTGTCGTACTAGTGAGCCACTGAATGATCCATCAATGCGGCATCTCTTCCTTCCATCGACTATTTCATACTCGAGGAGGTCTTCTTCTATTTCAATTGCCTTGTTAATTACTTCTTCAATGGTGTGGTAGGTGCTTCCTGCAAGGACCATTCGGATGCTATCGTTTAGGCCCCTACGGTAGTAGAACACCATATCTTTCTTAGAGTCACGTACGGCAGGTGCGTAACGCAACATGCGGTTGAAGCGGATGTTGTACTCGTGAACACTTCCTGTTCCTTGCCTTACACTTCGAATCTCTCTTTTCAAGTCTTCCATCGCATCATCTGGCACATAGTGTTTGCGAAAGGCTTCGCTGAACCTCTCCATGAGATGTTGGTTGGGTTGGAATGGGCATTGCTGAATGTGTTCCACCATGTATGTGCGGAACCTGTGAGTTGATGGGCTGCAACCTTCACACTTTCTTCTTCGGTGAAGGTGGTCAAGTCTAACTCTTCTCGCCATATCATATAGCCGTCCTACGGCGGTGATAGGATCATCGTCGTTCCGTCGAAGGTAGGAAGCTTCATCGAGATGAATTCCCTTGCTCATGCCGAGACTTGTTCAACGGTCCTTCGTGGGGGTTCCATTGGGTAGCGAGTATGGAGTTCTTCCTTCTCGAGATTGAGTCCCGTGGGTGGCTTGTGACTACCTTGATCACTTTGTCCATGGTGTTTGCTGCAGGGGTTGAGTAAAGTTTCAAGCTACCAGGTTAGTGGTTGGGCATCTTGTTGTATGGGTCATAAGGATTAGGAATCATGTGCAAGTGACATGATTTATTAACAATTTTTAACTTGAGTTTAGATGATTTAAACAATTTAAAAACATTTAAATCTATCCTACACTCATACAAGGAAGCATGAAGAACCATAAGATGCAATAAGATCCAAGCACTCATTACATTGGGTTGATTACAAGACGATATCCTTGGTAGCTACACCAAAAGATCCGCGAAGAAAACGTACTACGCGTAAGTAGCTTAAAATGGTAGACATTCTACTCTACTCGTGGTACAACTTCTAGCTATACATGGCTTATTCTAGTCATCCTCTTCCTACCCCCTTATCATGATGAGTCTTGTCTAAGAAACTAGGTAGGTGGGGTTGAAGAGCTTTCTTCCATCTACATGGTTGGGCATGAGTCAGGAACTTTCTCTATATGCATTGGCGAGCTTCCTCCTATTTCAGGGTGGATTCAGGTGCAGGCTGGAAGTAAGCAACGATGGTGAGGTTCAAAGGCTCCAAAGTAAATCTTATCTTCATCAATTTGGTGTAGTCTAGCTCTAGCATGAGTCTATCTTGGATAAGCAGGCGCTTCTCTAGTAATCATTAAGGTTGTCATCAGTCCCTTTGCCTAGACGTGTTCAGCTTCATCCCATTACCCTATGGCACTATTGGAGGCATCGAGGGCACGGGGTAATAGACGGCGGAGGGCCATGCTCGAAGAGTTCGTATGCATGAATAGCCGTATGGACAATAGGTTGCACAGCAGTAAGGACTGTGTCTTCTACCTTAGGAATGGTACAAGGCTTTGTTACAGCATTTCTTTTCTCGGGAGAGTTAGCAGGGTTATCATATAATAGACTTCGGCTCTTCTAGGCACTACCTATTTGTGGCACGTCTATTGTCAGGGGCTCTAACTCTTGAAGCACTTCTTGTAGTACTTGGCTGTATCCATCAAGGTACTTGAGGTAGAAGGCATGCCTCTAATAGATCACCATCATTTGCATTGGAGTATAAGAACATGATTAACAAGTCCGTTATAAGAGGTAAGCCATGCACGAAATGGTGCAAGGTCGGTGATATAACCGAAAGGAGGGCTGGTTCATCCTATTCTATCGTCCAATCCTAAGGGTCTCGTCCTATGGTCAAGCCTGGAGCTGATACCAACTGAAACATCCTCAATTTTCCACGAAGGGAAAATCCACAGAATGATATACAACAGTTGATAATCAATTCCATACATCGAATTCTGAGAATACAGAGTACAAATAGAAGGGTTTACATTAATAATTACAACGCCGCACCGGCGTAAACAAAATATATCTAACATCCGTAACGCTTGCGAAGGTGGAAGAAAACGCGGAAGCAGCTTCAAACTCCAACTTGAGCGCGAGCACGAGACCTTCTAATCCTTTCAATCCTAACATCACAGGAAAACCGCACACCGCCGGATGTGTGCGTGGCCATGGTCAAGACCGAATGAGCTTTAGTGGAAAAGAGAACATAAAGGGATCTCGCGATCCTATATTTGGCCGTGATTGCTTGTTGACATTTCTAACGCCACTCGGTGTTAGGTTGTCATCCCCAACATGGCGCCAAAAATGCTGGTACTAAATAATGCAACTTGCTACTAGAAATAAATATGGGATCCGCAAGCGCACGAGATAATACCGATGTAGCATTTTAACCGGGAGTAATCCAGGTATCGTTATTTATAATTTTACCACCGGGAAGGGAATGCACTGGATAATGAGTGATGAGCAATGCACATGCTATAATGGAGAGCTTAACCTTGTCTGTATCGATCATCTCATACGGGTAAGTGTCACATAAAATATAGGAATGAATGATAAATGACATAAGATAAATGAGAGCATTTAGCCACATAAAATAATAGTAATAAGCCATCTCAACTTAGCACTCTAAGCTTATAACACTAGCATGGACTAGGACGATCTAGGGTATAATCCTATGTTATTCTAACTATAAAGTCAAAGCATACAATGATTAGTGCAAGAACATCTAGCAATCATGGCGGGAAAAGGTTACATCTATGCATAGTGATATTACCGAGAAGACAAGAGACATAGCAATGACTTCAATGTAATAGGTTTGTTCTGCTAGACCTATACTCGGGAGAAGGGCTACAAAGGACTCAACAGGACTGTCACTCCAGCGATCTACCTCACGATCCGGAATATAGGGTGCAATCGCAGATAAATACGGTATAGGCACCATGCCTATACAATATCTACCACTCACCCATTGGCCTAATGAGCAAGTGCTATACAATCCTATGCATAAACATAATTCTAGTCCAACTATGCTAAACATATAATCAAAGTAAACTAAGAACGATATAATTGAGAACATAATCAAATAGAGCAAAGTCAAGTCGATATAATAGAATAGAATAAAGTACTACTCATAGTATCACGAACAATGATGAATATTACAAGAATGTAGAGGGAATTACCAAGAACTCCGACAGATTCGGACTCCAAGCTAGGCTTGATTCCCTCTAGATCTATTCCTATGTAGCTATGCTACTAAACTATGGAGCTCTAATTGAGATGGTGGCTCGGCTTCTCGAATTCCGATGAGAGAATGAACTCTTGAATGAATTAGGGTTTCACCCGGGGGCCAGGGGCTCGAATATATAGCCCCCTAGGATGAACCACGGCCCTCGGATCAAACCGACCTAAATGGACGATAATTATTCATCCTCAAAGGCGGTGGAGGCGGGATCCACGAGACTCCACCCGATTGATGGAGATGGGGAGCGGCCGACTCCCCCGGGTCGGCCGACCGTCACCCACCCCACCCCAGTGTGGGACCCGGCCTTCGGGGTCGCCTTCCTCGGAGTCTTCTAGATTATACAATTTTACCCGTTCGGTCTTTATCTCTATGTAATCATGACATGTGGGCCTCCTTTGGTTCTCTTTCGATAACCCCCGAGAAATAGACAATCACCAAAACTCGTGGAATTACATCGGTGTAACCCCTATATCTAACAAGTGAACTCAAATTAGTCCTTTCTCTTGCTGCGTTGACGGTATGAAATTGATACTTAACGATCGTCAACAAACTCCCCAAGCTTACCTTTTGCTCGTCCCCGAGCAAAGATAGACTCGATGATGGATCGGGAGTTGCTACAATGCTTTCACTCCTCACAAGTACACATGCGTTCAAACAAGAACTCTCCTCCGGATTAGAGTGAACTATCCCGACTCAAAACTCACTCATATTACCTTTCACCATGGGGCTTGTAACCGTCACTTGGGTCTTGAGTAGTTGAAAGATAGAACGGTCAAGTCAAGCGCCATGTTTCTCGCTCTTTGATCAACTATTATCCCGGAGTTTTTGCAATGTTTTAAAATAAAACTCGAGTTCCTTGTATGAACCTTTCGGTCTCTCATTTGTGGTATTTACGGATCCTTTCTAAGGCATGAGTAGTGTATGCCTTCTCTCTTTTCTCGAATATGTGGTATTTGTGGAACTAAGGCATAGTGAAAAGTGCCTTCTCTCTCTCACCCTACTTTCTAATAGGCTTATGTGGAGCTCATAGGTGGGGAGACACTCAAACTCACTTGCATATATTGCACAGCTTAAGACATGGATCCATTAGGAACTAAAATAATAATAAAGTCATATGTGCATGTGAATGAGGAAGTGGAATGGGTGATAAGATGATAATAGGATGATGGTGATAAGAAAATGATTATGAGGGGTACTCAACTGGTGAACATCTACTTCTACACTCGCTCCTTTGGGGATAATATGACTCTCTTTTATTCGGAAACCTTGAAACTTCTTGAACTTCTCGAAAACTTCTTGGAACTTCTTGAAAGGAAGGACTTGGCTACTCTCTTTTCTTTCTTTTTTTTTAATAGAATAGTAACCAATCCTCTGGAAACGAAACTTTAACACAGGGAGTGTATAACTTGAAATGATAATAACTGGAGCTTTTATGTAGGCAAATGAAACGGCGATGATTATTTCTAGATGTTTACTCCCAGAATAGGAATGGAACCCTTTCTGGATGATGTGAAATGAATGGCGTATGTATATGTGGATGGATGGATGGATGGATGCGTACTCCCTGGGTAGGAGCATCATAGGTGCGTATCTCCAGGGTAGAGACAGCACAGTAAGTGGAGAATGCGTACTCCTAGGATAGGAGCAGCATAAGTGCGTATCTCCAGGGTAGAGATAGCACGATATGTGATGGATATGGATCTATATGTGGGTGGTACTTCTAGGAACAGAAGTAACACAGAATGAATGTAACATTTATAAAATGGGTGCATGCTTCTGAGGACAGAAGTAGCATAGATCAATGGATGGAGAGCACATAGTATTGACTTTATCTGCGTGACTAATTCCTTATGGGTCCACAAAACATAACCACACTCAATGCCTATAAAGTCTACACTCAAACCTACAATATGATCTATATAAACGATGGGTTTCCCTAATCTAGTAAGCATGAATATATGGGCATGGGTAGGAATTTGAACTCTCATCATAAAGGAACTCATCATGCAGGAATTTAATATTTTCACGAGATAAATTCTCCGAACTCTAGTATCTCTAGGAACAAGATGGACAGACAGCTCAAAACCTTCCCATATCATACCCGTCAACCACCTAGACTTAGATCAAGTGTTTGCTACCCACAAGTTTCGGTTCGAGCAAATCTCAAATCTAAACAGTTGTGTCCAAAACTCGGGAGAGTGCAAGGTTGAAAACTAGGTACTTGAAAGGAATTACGGCGAGCAACTATTCATCATCTCCATGTAGAGTTTATTCTAGGGATCACTTTTTAAAGACAGATTGCAAGAGCTCTCCAAAAGTAGTAAAGATAAATAAGGAAATCTTTCTGGGTTTCTATGGTTATGCATCTTTTTTAGTGGTTTTAACAAAGCATACTTTAATAAAGCATAATTAGATAAGTTGGAGACACTTAGCTTGGTACACGGGGGATGCTCTCCCCCAAGGTTTGGATGTTGACATAGTCTGCGATGTTGCCGGCGATGGCACCGAAGACGTTCTAGTCCTCCGGGAGTGTTGTAGATAGTTGCTTTGTTGGAGACGGCATTCAAGTGTCGCGGCAAAGACTCCAACAGGGGACCGGATGTCCTTACGCTCGTTAGCTCTTCATGATCCTTGATGTTACTCAGTGAAGCTCAAATAGACAACAAAGCTTGTGGAACTGATTAAGCGTTAGTGATAAAACCTCTAGGCCTTGGTTGTCTAGAACTTTCCTAACTTAGACTTGTTCTAACGGGATCACAAGAAATATTTTTATCTTTTTATTATTTAAGGAATGCGATTGGGGGAAATAAATATGCTGACAAATTATTTTTGTGCCACCACAGTGAATGATTATCCACATGGGGCTTAACAATTTTCTGGATGCAAATGCACAACATCTTTATTTTCTTTTCAAATGCGGAGATAAAAGAGTAAAGATGCAACTAAGATGCAAGTAGGGAAATAAAAAAAATAATACTGAAAAGTAATGCTTGATAAATACCAAGTTACCTCTTGGCGCGGCGTTCGGTGGTTTTAAGTCCTCCGAATGGGACTTGTCATGTTCGCTCATTTTTCAAGGGGCGCATTGGCCGCGCCTCGGATGATGTCGCCTCGTGTGTAGGAATTGATTCTGATTTTACTTTTACTTTCCACACCTTCTTTGTTGGAGAAGATGACCTTGAGGAGGAAGCTTCTTGGGGCACTTGGTTTTCTTCTGGTAGCACCTCTTCGGGTTCTTCTACAATGTTCTTCTCTTCTGGGTAACGATCTTCATATCTTGACACTTCTCCCTCATAGTCGGCCCATCCATCGTAGTGATGTTCTTCTTGTTACTGGCGACGGGTACGCTGCCTTCTCCTTGCTCTGTTCTTCTTGGGCTCCTCGGTGATTATATAATTATTATTGAAGTAGCGGCGTACCTTCTCGGTGGGAAAGTGGAAATGGATCTCTCCCGTCCCAATATAGATGATAGCTCGGTGGTGATCGGAATGGTCTTCCTAGGATGATTGGAGGATCGTAGTCATCTCCCATGTCAATGACTAGGAAGTACGTAGGGACATAATGGTCATCTATCTGGATGAGGACATCCTTCACTTCTCCTTCGACGAAGCGGAATGTCGATCGCCATCTGCAGTTGTGCATAGGTAGGCTCCAAAGGCATAGTGCCATATAGATACTCATAAGTTACCTTGGCCATAATGTTGACGCCCGATCCGGTGTCACAGACAGCTTTATTGAAAGAGCTTCTGTTGATGGAGCATTGAATGGTTGGGACACCTGGGTCATCCTTCTTGATTAGACGTGGAGATCTGAGTAAGTGGTCATGCTCCTTGTGAACTGCATTGACCATCCTTACTGTCTCCGTCTTCTTGGTCTTCTTATCTTTGTTCTTGCTCTTCTTAGCTGGATTCTTCTTCTTCTCACTGTTCTGCTGATGAGGGTGTGCTGGGAACTACAGCACTCTGTTCTTGGAGAAGAAGGTTTCTCTCTTGCCCTTGATGTTGAAGATGATCTTGGCAGTGTTGGCATACATGATAGCTCCAGCAGTGTTCAAGAATGGTCGTCTCAAAATGACAGGGGACCTTTCATTACTGCCTGTATCCACTACCACGAAGTCTGCTGGAACATACGAGTTGCCTACTCGTACACATATATCTTCAAGTATTCCCAAAGGAACACGGAGTGACTGATCTACAAGTTGTAAGCACATGGTTGTGTATGCTAAGGGGCATCTGAATAGCTTCTCATATATCACTCTTGGCATGATGTTGATGCTTGCACCGAAGTCACAGATTGCCTCATTAAAGTTAGTACTTCCAATGGAGATTGGAATGACTGGTCTCCCTGGATCGCCCTTCTTGATTGGCAGAGTTGAGTCAATCCATGACCCCTTCGATGGATCACTCCGGCTATCTTCTACATTGAATATATCAACAAGATTTGTTGAAGCTGAGCTGACTCTTGATGGCATTGGAAAAGCCATCCATCCTGTTGCTGAGTGTCTCTAGGACCTTGTCATTTGATGTCAGCTTCTTGGACAGATTGTCCATCATCTTGCCTTGGTTCAGCACTAACTGTCTCAAAGGCGGCTTGGTTGTAATTATTGTAAGAAGAATTGTTACCTTGATAGTTGCCTGAATAATTGCCTCGAGTAGTTAGGCCTCTGCTGTTGATTCCAACCTTGATTCTCCGCGAGGACGATAGTAATTATTATTGTTGTTGTTATTGAGGTAGTTCACGTCCTCCTTCAGTTACTGGGCGGTTAGCACCTGTGTGCCCATCTCTCCACACTCTTCACATGTCATGCGAGCATCATGTATATGCATGACTTCTTTCTTCTCTCGGGGCTCACTCATCGAGCCTCTTCATTAGCAAATCCATTTTGGCAGACAAGCATATCTACCTCTTTCAAATGGTGCATTCCTCCACCTCTCTTGCGGGTCTCGAGTTCTTTCTTCACTCCAACCTTGGTTGGATGCCATCTTCTCCACAAGAGCTGTGGCTTGAGGAATAGTGAGTGATAAGAATGCACCTCCGGCAGCGGCATCCATCGTCTCACGTGTGCTTTGTTCTTGAGCCCATGGTAGAATGTCCGCATAAGCGACCAATTCTCCATGCCATGATGAGGACACTCGAGGATGTAATCTTGAAAGCGCTCCCAAGCTTCGGACGGTCTCATCATGGTGTTGCTTTGAAAGCTTGATATCTTCCCACGAAGAGCATTTGTCTTGCCCATGGGGAAGAACTTCGCCAAGAAATTAGTGGAACATAGTGCCCACGTAGTATTCTTCTCCTTATTGGCGTAGAACCACGCTTTCGCTCTCCCCAAGAGTGAGAATGGGAAGAGGCGAAGTAGTATAGCATCTCTGGGGACATCCTTGATAGTGAATGTGCTACAAATCTCCGAGAAAGTGTTGGAGATGAGCACTAGCATCTTCATGGGCCTTCCCACGAACGGCTTGCTTGCACCATGTTGATCGGTGCGGGCTTGAGCTCAAAAGCTCCTTCGATGTCCGCAGCTGGTCCAGTACGAATGTTGTCCGTAGTTGGAGCTGAGAACTCGCGGAGTGACTTGTTTGCCATGGCTTCAAACGCTGGTGTCAAGTCTCGAACGAAAGGTCGACTTTCTGCTTCTGACAAACTTCCAAGTTGAGTTGATGATGATGATGATTGATTGGTCTTCTTCAACCTCCTTCTAGCTTTCCTGAATAAAGCTTCTGGATTGTCAATATAATTATCAGGAAGAATTGTCTTTTTCATACATTACCCGCATAAGATATAAAATAGACGAAAGACAAGGGTAAGGCTGTATGAGTAGAGAATGGTGACGTGCTCAATCTCATTATGTAGTGCAATGCTGCTCATTATCCATTGGCTTTCAACCTTCCCGACAACGGCGCCAAAAATGCTTGTTGACATTTCTAACGCCACTCGGTGTTAGGTTGTCATCCCCAACATGGCGCCAAAAATGCGGTACTAAATAATGCAAGCGCTACTAGAAATAAATATGGGATCCGCAGCGCACGAGATAATACCGATGTAGCATTTTAACCAGGAGTAATCCGGGTATCGTTATTTATAATTTTACCACCGGGAAGGGAATGCACTTTGGATAATGAGTGATGAGCAATGCACATGCTATAATGGAGAGCTTAACCTTGTGCGTATCGATCATCTCATACGGGGTAAGTGTCACATAAAATATAGGAATGAATGATAAATGACATAAGATAAATGAGAGCATTTAGCCACATAAAATAATAGTAATAAGCCATCTCAACTTAGCACTCTAAGCTTATAACACTAGCATGGACTAGGACGATCTAGGGTATAATCCTATGTTATTCTAACTATAAAGTCAAAGCATACAATGATTAGTGCAAGAACATCTAGCAATCATGGCGGGAAAAGGTTACATCTATGCATAGTGATATTACCGAGAGAAGACAAGAGACATAGCAATGACTTCAATGTAATAGGTTTGTTACGCTAGACCTATACTCGGGAGAAGGGCTACAAAGGACTCAACGGATCGGTCACTCCCGCGATCTACCTCACGATCCGGAATATAGGGTGCAATCGCGAGATAAATACGGTATAGGCACCATGCCTATACAATATCTACCACTCACCCATTGGCCTAATGAGCAAGCGCTATACGATCCTATGCATAAACATAATTCTAGTCCAACTATGCTAAACATATAATCAAAGTAAACTAAGAACGATATAATTGAGAACATAATCAAATAGAGCAAAGTCAAGTCGATATAATAGAATAGAATAAAGTACTACTCGTAGTATCACGAACAATGATGAATATTACAAGAATGTAGAGGGGAATTACCAAGAACTCCGACAGATCCGAACTCCAAGCTAGGCTTGATTCCCTCTAGATCTATTCCTATGTAGCTATGCTACTAAACTATGGAGCTCTAATTGAGATGGTGGCTCAGGCTTCTCGAATTCGATGAGAGAATGAACTCTTGAATGAATTAGGGTTTCACCCGGGGGCCGGGGCTCTGAATATATAGCCCCCTAGGATGAACCACGGCCCTCGGATCAAACCGACCTAAATGGACGATAATTATTCATCCTCAAAGGCGGTGGAGGCGGGGATCCACGAGACTCCACCCGATTGGTGGAGATGGGGAGTCGGCCGACTCCCCCTGGGTCGGCCGACCGGCCACCCCCCGGTGGGACCCAGCCTTCGGGGTCGCCTTACTTCGGAGTCTTCTAGATTATACAATTTTACCCGTTCGGTCTTTATCTCTATGTAATCATGACATGTGGGCCTCCTTTGGTTCTCTTTACGATAACCCCCGCGAAAATAGACAATCACCAAAACTCGTGGAATTACGTCGGTGTAACCCCTATATCTAACAAGTGAACTCAAATTAGTCCTTTCTCTTGCTGCGTTGACGGTATGAAATTGATACTTAACGATCGTCAACAATTGCATCCTAGCGCATGCGAAGTAGCAACAAGTATAATAATAATAATCAAGTTTAACACATTCCCAAATCCCACACACACATCCATCCACCATCCCATCCATCCCATCCACACATCACCACACCTCACACCCCACACACCACACCCCACCACGCTTCACTGGCCGGCAAGACGACTCCCTCTCGTCAGGCCTCAACGACCCGCAGCCTCCCAGGCTCACGGCCGGATGTAACATACCCATATTCC
This sequence comes from Themeda triandra, assembly GCA_018135685.1. NCBI lineage: Eukaryota > Viridiplantae > Streptophyta > Magnoliopsida > Poales > Poaceae > Themeda > Themeda triandra. Next base: position 100,618 of record JAENPR010000989.1, on the reverse strand, counting down.
AAGAAAGGCAGAAGACTCCTCTCCTAGTCAAGCGAGCATCACATGGGACTGGTCCATAGCCGACGAGTCAGCTATGTATCGATCGATCAACCATACACTCTGCAGAGGTTTCACTATTCCACAAGATAGCCATCATCGATGCGCGCACATCTAGGCAGATATCGATCGCCATAAGCCTAGAGCGAATACCATCCTGCCACTCGACCCTGGCCGCCGAGACTGTGAGACATAGTACCAGGCCTTGGGGGTCACTATGTTGGTTAAGGAGGGTGTGAGCACTCTCGGCCCGTACCTCCCGACACATCCGCTTACTCCAGACAGTAATGGCATTCGTTCTACCAGATGGTTAGACCATCTCCCTTCCCATTAGAGAGCGAGTGGAAAGTAAGCGTCCAATGATCCGGTCACTAGCCCTCAAGTCCTTAGGTATTGGCCAGACAGCGATGTCTCCCCTGTATGGGCTAATCTTTAACGTGCCGCCATAGCACCCCATTCCCACGGCTCCACCTCCCAGAGGTTCGCACAATAGAACTCCTCAGTCCTCACATGTACCCGCCACAGGTACTCTCACAAGGCGGGGGCACCCAGGCCGTGTCCCCTCGGCAAGACTCGCTCGAAGCTCGTCGTAATCCCTGTCCGGCCGACTCAACCCTCACCACACACCCAAGACTCACGCAGCACACCGCTCATCACCATAACCACAAGTCCGGCATCCCAAGCCAAACCATTCCCAAGGGTTCACCACCCGCACCACATATACAATGCGAAGTGGAGTTATAATAAGTATGGTGATAATAAATGCAAGCACGCAGAAGGGCGGTAATATATATAAGTGCGAGCGCAAGGCTGGGTAACATGGTAAAAGGGCTTCGAACAAGGTAAATATAGCTCAGGCAATATCATGCATCATATACTAGCAAAGGAATAAATATAAAGCGCTAGCAATTCTACACATGCAATGTCCAATAGGATTCTCTAAAAGAGGGTGCTGCCATGACACCTGCGATGTCGAGGAAGTAGTGGTACAAGTCCGTCAGTAGTGGTACAAGTCCTCCATAGTCGTACAGCGGATCTCCACCTCACGTCCTTAGGTCGCTCCTTTCCCGAATCGACTCTGAAACCGAAACGTAATAGTCGCGTTAGCGACTCCTATGGAACCCACAAAGAAGCAAATGAAATATTGAAGAACCAAATGCACTCAAACATAGGCTTAAACTGTACATCTCGATTTTAGAAGAATTTCCATATAAAGATCACATTTTTCGGAGCTCGTATGAATAAGTTATGAATTTCCGAAGTTTAAACAATATTCGAAAATAATAAATAGCAGATAAATATGGAGCCGCCACGTGTCAGCGCCGTGATAGGCCACGTGGCACGCTGACGTGGTACTGACACGTGGGACCATGATGACGTCAGCATGACGTCACAGTTGACTTGGTCAAACCTAAATGGGCCAGATGGGCTCGACATGGGCTGGACTTGGGCCGGGCCGGGCTCGGCCCGCCACGTGGCGCACTGCGATTTCGCCACGTCACACGTTCGGGTCCGGATCGGGCCTGGTCTACGGCTGCATCTCAGCGGCTGGCTCATGATGGACCAACGTAGTTGGTCCATAGACCACTACGCGGCTCATGGTGGACAAGGTCCGTCCACCAACATTCCTCACTCGGTCCACATGCATCATGTCCATGGGGTTTCCTCCAGATGGTGCTCGGGTTCATGCACACGGCGCGCGGTGGACAGGCGCTTTGGGACCCACCATCAGTCAGCGGGTTCACAAGGTCCGAGTCTATCTTCTGGTCCCCTCCTCCTCCCTTCTATCTCCATCTTCATCCTGTCTTCCTCGCAGTGCTCCCCGGCGGGAGCGGCATGTCTGCCGGCGGCACGGCGACGCGACTGGGCGCCGTGGCGGGGCTCCGCCAACGCTGGCGAGCGCACCGGCTCCGCGGCGGCGTGGACATTTCGGCGGGTGCCCCATCTCAGGTCACGGGGTTTCCTGCGCGGCCGGCATCGGCAGCAGCAGCGTCGCCACAAGGGCGGCCGGCGGCGAAGGGCTAACGAGCGGTTCCCAGATCAATTGGGGGTGCGGCTTTCCAATTGGCAGCGCAGCGACCCCGTCTGCCTTGCCGGCGGCGGCCAAGGAGCACGACGGCGCCCACACGCGGCGGAGGCACGCGGCGACGCCGGCGGCACGGCGGCGTTCGGCACAAGCAGCAAACGGCTCCAGGAGCCTCCATCTTCTTCTCGGCTGGGTGCGGAGGCTCGTGGCGGCGCTCTACGGCATGGCGGTGCGCGGCGAGGCGTCAAGGTGAGCACTTCAAGGCACCATCTTCACCAACGGAGGTGCCACGGCGTGCAGCGGCCCGCGGCGCGACTCGACGGGCGCTGTCTCGGCGAGCGAGGTGGCCGGAGTCGGCCGGCGCAATTCGCGCCACGGTGGCGCTCCCAGAGCGCCCCGTGCGGACTCGTCCTCTGGTGGCGAGTCGGGTAGATCCTCCCCCGTGGGCGTCCCTCGCCGGCGGCGTGCGCATGGGATGCGCCCCGTCGCGGCGGACGTGATCCCAGGGGTTCCAGCGTGTCCAAGGGCTTCTAGGTGGCCGGTGACGGCGGCGCGCCACGGCATGGCTCGGCCATGGCGGCGAGCTTGGCGGGCAGGTCTGCCGGCATGGTTGTGCCAGCGTCCAGGGGCTCGGGTCAGGCGCGTGCTGGTGCGTGCGTGTGCCAGAGGCCGGCGGTGGCCCTCGCCTACGCGCCTGGTGTGGCGCCATGGCGGCTTAAGCAAGACCGCGAGGTTGGAACGGAGGTATGGCGGGCGTACCGGCGCGGTAGAGGATGAAGAGGGCCCGAGGTAGCGTCGCGGCGCGTCGGCTGGTTCGTGGTCGAGCTCGCGGTGCAGGTTCGCGGCGCCTTGCTCCCCTTCTTCTCCGGCAAAGTCCCGTGCGCTCCGGCAGCTTCACGGTACTCCGGTGGCAGCGTCCTTGCTCCGATCCTCCTCTTCTTCTCCGCCCTTCCACTTCTTCTTCTTCTCCGGCTTGGGCGAGCGAGGGCTGGTGGGGTGGTCGGTCACCAAGGTGGCGGCGGCCTGGTGGAATCGGGCGCTAGGGCTTCAGTGCCAGAGCTTGAGCTTTTATAGGCGGACCGAGCACCGGCGGACGGCTGCTGATCAAGCGGGGCGATCAAGGGGCCCTCGGTGCTCCGGACGTCGCTGTCGAGGGTGGCTGGGTCCCAATTGGCAGCGAGGGAGGCCAATTCGACTTCCCGGCCAAGAAAAGACGGGGGACAGGCGCATGTGCTTGGGTGCGCGCGGGAGGTAAAGTTGCTCGCGGCTGCGGGCATTTTGTGCCAGGGTGTCGGGTCTTGTCGGCTTAGGTGGCGTGCGCGCGGACGTTTGATCGAGAGGTGGGAGAATCGAGTGGTGGTGGTGGTTTGCGTAAGGAATCCGCGGGCGCAGCGACGTGCTCTGTTTTCCCGTTCGCGCACGAGGCAGAGAGGGAAGGGGAAAGGTATGACAGGTGGGTCCCGGCTGGCGGCGACCGTAGGCGGCTTGTCGCGTTGCGGGGGCGGCGTTGTCCTGTGCGTGCTCGTGGGCCGCGTTAGTGGGCCGGTCCGTCCACATTGCTAGCAAGGCCGGGGAGGGGAAAAGGACACGGGCCGGCTGTCATGCTGGGCTCGTTCGTCTGGAACGAAAGGAGGGAGAGAGGGTTTGGCGGGTTGGGCCGGCTCGGTTTGGAAAGAATGAAAAACTCCAGCGGGCCGAGAGAAGGGAAAAGAGGAGAGGAATGGGCCGGCGGCTTCGGTTGGAAAAGAAAAAGGAAGGGAGAGTGGAAGGTGGCCCGGTCGGTTGGGAAGGAGAGAAGAAACTCCGGCGGGCCGAGCTGGGTTGTCGCGGCTGGAAAATAAAGGAGGAAAGGGAGAAGGGTTAGCGGGCCGGGCTAATCGTTTGGGCCGAAATGGTAGGCCGAAATGGCCATTGCCATTCTGCTTTCCTTTTCTTTTCCTTTTTCTTTTCGTTTTCTTTTGTATTTATATTTAGACTCTATGCACTTGAGTGAGGCATAGATAACCTTTGTACCTTTCTTCATGGTGGTCATAGTTTGGTCATAGGCTTGTGGGGATATGAGTCCCATAATGGTACATTTATTTATTATATAAATAAATGTTTATATGCATGTGTTGGTTTGTTTAAGCGATACAAAAATCCAAAAAAAAGACGAATCAAGAACATTGAGAGTGATCCTCGTAGGTAACACATAGATGTTATAATACTTAACTGATTTTAGGATCTATCACGTGTTCCACTAGTGCTTCACTATAGTGGTACGGTACCCATTTGGGTGGCATGTGTAACTTGTCAAAGACAATGGCTTATGAAGTGGTGAGGTGTAATGCTATGTTGAATCCAACATGCGACCATGGGTAGGCTTCTATGTGGCATATCGTTCCCTCTAGAGTTAGCACTAGATACTCTATCTAGGTTAGCTAGGCATCTAGATTATGGGTGGACAATTAGGTAGTTATACCCAAGTTTCACTGCTAGTCATACTCCTTATAACACTATAGCGACCTGATGGCCCACTAAGTTTTAAGCATGGGGTTAGGGCACGTCCCTCTCCAGAGTGGTCTAGTGGGGGTCTGCACAACGGAAGGGTTAGGTGGCTAGCAATGCCGAGGTGGGTGGTTAGGTAACTACGCTCTCAAGGGTAGAGGTATTTTCCGGGGTTGGCATGTTGTCAGTAGTCTCCATCCTACCAGGATCTAGTAGTTAGTCACTTGGTGTTCTGGATAGGTTTTACTATCATGGCCTAGGGTTCAGGATCGAAGCTCCCCTACGTGGAGTCTTGGCGTAGGTCCAAGTCACTGTGTCACGGGTTGGGGTGGTAACACTAACCACTAGCTAGCTCTAGTTAGGCAGTAGTTGGTCGTAAGGTTTAAACTATGGGTAGGTGTACATGTATACACATTGCAACTTGGTGGCGCTTCCACTAAGTCTAGCATAGGGTCACTAGAGTTTAGGTTTATGGCCTAGAGGCTAACACTAGGGCATACTATAGTTATTGGCTGGTCATGGGCTCTCACCGGTAAGTATAGGAGGTTTACTCAGGGTCCTAATCACATGTGGCTTAAGATCCACACTAAGTCACATGTGATGTTGTTGCGTCACAGAGTTTAACAACTAAGCACAGGTATTCTATAAGCAACTAGTAGGGTTTCATACACGACAAGCAACAAACATGGGGTTATTTTAGAAAAAAAAAAATTTGTAGTTCGGATTTTCGGGATGTTACAGTTGGCCCTCCCTGTTGTCGCCCGTACAAGTGACTAAGTGAGCGAGGCAGCGTCTTGCCTGCACAGGGCTGCACACGATTGCACCGTGCACGACTGTGCGTACACCAGATCGAGGCCAGTATACGACCGTGGACCGAGGCACGTAGGCCAAAACAGCATGCATGCATGCATGGGGGACGAACTCGAGTCGTACATCGTCCTCATCGGGCTGGTGACGTCTCCCCATCCATTATTCCTCTCGCACCCTTTGGATCGGCCAAGTGTACGTCAACCATTGCATGCAGAGTGCACCTTCTCCCTGTAGTCTGTAGTCTGTACCTCACTCTGTACCTGCACGCATTTACAAGGACGTGAGCTTGGTACCACCAAGTCACCAAACACCGCGCGCACTCCAAACCAGATCGGTTACGGTTTGCAAGTGTGCAAACACATGCAGGTTCAGTTCAGGGACACGTCGACGTTCCACGACACGCTCTATATATAGACTGCCACTGCCTACACACTGCCAGCACCCACCACCATCGTCTTCAGCTAGCTTTGCACTCTCACAAGTCACAAGAGTCGAGCTTTTAGATCACAAAGCTTCACTCACGTCACAAGTGTTCACTCACAAAGCTTTACTCTCACCCAGTAGCTAGAGAAGTCGAGAGCTAGCAATGGACGTGCAGGTGCAGCGGAGCTTCGTGATACCCGCGCCATCGTCACCACCACCAACGGAGGTACCACTGACGGTGTTCGACCTCGTGGCGCCGACCTACCACGTCACGGTACTCTTCGCCTATGCCGCGCCCAACCCCACCACCACCGTCCTCCTCGACGCGCTCGCCGCCACGCTCCCGCGCTTCCCGCTCCTCACCGCGCGCCTTGTCGCCGCCGAGGGACGCCGCTGCCCGGTCTTCGTCACGGGGAGCGGCGGTGGCGCGGGCGTGCTCGTGGTCGAGGCCACCGTGGCGGCCAAGCTCTCCGACCACCTCCCGCTCGCGCCCGCCCCGGAGCTCGCGCGCCTGCACCTGCCTGTTGGTGGCGGCAGCGATGGCGATGGCGATGGCAACGTCGCGCCATCACCGCCGCACCTACTCATGATCCAGATCAACCGCTTCGCGTGCGGGGGCCTCGTCATCGCGTCGTCCGCGCACCACCAGGCCGCCGACGGCTACTCCATGTCCACGTTCTTCCACGCGTGGGCCGATGCCGTCCGCCGCGCCAGCAACAACGGCGGTGGCGGTACTAAGCCACCACTCGACGACGACGTCGTCGTCGGCGGTCTGCTACCACTACCACCGCCGGCGCCGTACGGCCCGAGCGCCATCGTGCCGCGCCGCCCACCGCGGTGCGAGTTCGAGCACCGGGGCACCGAGTTCCTGAGCGCTGAGGACGCCGCCGCCGGCAGGCCGGCGCCGCACCGCGTGCACCCCTCCGAGATCGCCAACATGCTGCTGCACCTCCCGAGCGAGTTCGTGGCGAGGCTCAAGCAGGCCGCCACCACCGCGCCGGGGCAGAGCCGGCCGTACACGACCTTCGAGATCGTCTCGGCGCACCTGTGGCGGAAGATCACTCTGGCCCGCGGCCGCGCCGACGATGCGTCGCGCACGGGGTTCTACGCGCCGGTGAACGGCCGCGCGCGCCTCGGCGGCGCTGGCGGCGACGGCGCCGGCGCCGGCGTGGCGCGGGGCTTCTTCGGCAACTTGGTTCTCACGGCGAGCGCGGCCGCCAGCGCCAGGGACCTGGCACGGGGCACCCTCGCCGACGCGGCGGCGCTGGTCCGCGCGGGCGTGCGCGCGCGCGACCGCCAGTACTTCCAGTCGTTCATCGACTTCGGGGAGCTGCATCGCCTGCACGGCGGCGACGGCGAGGAGCCGCTGGTGCCCACGGTCGGGGACGACATCAACGTGCTGCTCCCGGACGTGACGTCCAACAGCTGGCTGCACCTGGAGCTGCATCGCCTCGACTTTGGGTGCGGCGGCCGGCTGGCCGGGATCCTGCCGGCGAAGGTCCCGCTCGACGGGGAGCTGGTGCTGATACCCAGCCTGCGGAAAGGTGGTGGGATCGACGTGTTCGTGGCGCTCTGGGAGAAGCATGCAAAGGAGCTTGGGAATATTGTTTACACCATGGAGGACTAGAAAGCGAATCCATGACACCAAAAAGCGTGATCACGGATACAAGAGTGTCCAAACATAAATGGCGTGGCTATTACCGCGAATGCACGGGAGAATGAATAAAAATTTTAAAGTTAATAGTGTTTTCATTGGGGAATTCATTGCTCCCGTGTCCCATCCCTACGTGTTGCAAATTAAGTCAAAACTTCGTTCTGTACGTTTTTTTTTTTTGCTAATGAATAAACTTTATTAATTAACCAAGAGTATCATTACAGACCAAGGACATAACAAAATCAGGAAAAGAACTAAAAAAGACCTGACTAAGACCCGACCTGATGGCAAACTGAGCAAGTTCATGAGCAACACTATTTTGACTTCTACTAATTTTAAAGAATAAAAGAAGATCAAATTATAGTGTCAATGAAATTTCCACAAAAGAAGATCAAGAGCTGTATCGAAGAGATACCCAAACAGTGTTCTGCAAACAGAGAACACAGTTATATGACTCAAGATGCATGTTCCTCCTTCTCGAGATGTTTCTTGTACTCAATCTATCCTTGATTAGAAGCCAAAAGACGACTTTATGCATTGGCTGACATAAACATTCCCACGGACGCTTGTAAACATTATGAATTTGTTGATGTCCCATAGGAGCTTATAGGCCCTTGAAGAACTGAATTTCTCTTCCCCGATGTATTTTCCAGACATCTGCATATTCTGTTGTGGATATACTTTCTATAAATTCTGTCATCTGTTGTAGTCGTTCAAAAGCTATCTCTGAGATTGGCAGATGAAAAAAAAAAAAACGGAGTGAGATAGATCATCATGAGTCAAGACTTTTTTTGCTGTGATTAGCTTATTTTTAGCATAAGCAAAGAGTTCAAGCATCTCCAACTTAAGCTCCTTTCCATTCCAGCTATGTTGCCAAAGTGGACGTCTCAATCAAAGTGCATGACTTGTATCTCCTTGTTGTTCGGTTTTTGATGTAACAATATATGTGATGCAAGTATGCCCACTTTCATACCTACCCAAAAGTCCACTCAAAAGCCTTAGTGGCATGACATGAAAAGAAGGCAAAATTCAAAATGCCTTTGGTGAGGTAATCATACACATTGAGCGATTGAGTGAATCATTTGAGGAACTTACTTTTATTTTCAAAACTTATAAAACCTCCGGATAGATAGTGTATTAAAGAATGGAAGATTGGTGACTCTGTTATAACCGTTCTATCTTGCAACCACCCAAGAACTTGGAAAAGCTATAAGCCCCACAAGTGTCAAGGTACAAGGTGGATAAGATGCCGACTTATTTAAATTGCGATAAACTGCTTTGTTCTAAACATGGCACATATGGATTGTATCGGCATTGCAGCAACTCCTGATCAACAATCAAGTACTTAGCTATTTGCTCGGGACGAGCAAAGGTTAAGCTTGAGGGATTTGTTGGCGATCACTATTGCACATTTAGAACTGCCAATTATAGTCCTAAAAAGGAGGAATAAACAATCTTTCAACACATATGCATATACTTTGACCTAGTTCCACTTGTTTCTCGAGAAAACATGTTTTGCAGGACAAACACCGGAAACAAGTGGAAATGCACAAAATAGGGATGAAAGCGCAGTGCAGAATTCATATTCTTCAAATGCGCAAGGGAGGAGAATGGAGAATCCCACCTTCAAGCAACATCTGGACAGAGACACCATCGTGGGAAGGGTCCAGGCCCACCAGGGAACTGACCAGGCAAAGTCGGTCACAAACCGACCCAGCCAGGGTGCGGCTGCACCCGGGTGCGGCCACACCCCAAGCACGCCTTTCTTGCCCACACTTCTCTGGCGGTTGCATGCCGCCATGCTTAGGTGGTTCACGGTGGTTTCCATATTTTTCCATGCCGAAACCGACCATTTATCACTATAAATTGAGGGCTAGACTCCATTCACAAGACACACCAAACAAGAGCCTCTCCCTCCACTTGTATTTTTTAGTAATTTTAGTAGTTGGAGCAAGGCAAGCTTCATTGGAGAGCTTGAACCTCTAGGAGGAATTTTGGTATGAATAATATCAAGAGTTCTCTTATGTTCTTGTTCTTTACTTATCAATATAGTTATGTTCTAGAATTAGAGCGAAGTTCTTATGTTATAATCTTGATATATGAACTATACTATATTTTCTATGTCATGCTCTTATCACATAGAACTTTATGCTTAATATGTCATACATACATGTTCAGACCTAGAGCTAAGTTGAGGTGATGATTTCTATCTTATTTCAGTCTTGGTCAATGTTGGTTTGAGGGTTCGCCATTCGTCCTTCGTGGCGAATGCTCTAGTAGAAGGGCCCCGTATGCGGGTAACTCTTGAATTCATGCTAGAGTAGTAGAAGATAGCGTAGACATAGTGTCTAGGCTATAGTCCACCTTCGTTTGCCTCGTATCTCGATGGATAAGGTGGATGGCGGCAGGCGGTGACAGCCCTGTCCGTCCTTAGCATTCCCCCACGTCTGAGTACGATGTAGAGCCGTAAGCCGATATCACCTGGCTGACCGGGTGCACTCCGGTGCCCGAAGTGAGTCAATGGTAACCAAGGCTATCTTATCTTAGAATTTCTGACCCTATATGATAGGCATGTATGTGTATGATAATTTACTGGCTTGACATAGCTATATAGGAATGCCTGCTCCAGTTTAGGTTTATTCTTTATTCTTTTTTTTATTTTTATCCTTGAGATTGGCTTAAGTGTGTGTGTCAAGTTATCAATTTATCTATCTTTTTTACCGCTATTATGAACATTGGTTATTATGCAGTCATGTTATCTTGCCCATGTCCCTATTAGAGTCTTTTATATCGTGCCTTCCTTTGGAAAAATATAAATAACGATACCCTGCATACTTCCGGGTGAAATGCTACAACGGTATTTTCGTGCACTTGCGGACTAGTTCTGTAAACATTATAGAATACCTACCGGCGTTTCTGGTGGCATTGCCAAGGACTTTGCAATCCTGGTGATGATGCTAAGAAACGCCAACAGTCGAGCCATCTCTACGAAGTTCACATTGTAGACCACCGCAGGACTGCTGTAGCAACGAACCTGCCTAGGGACACAAATTCTCCTTGGCGGGCATCGCGCGCAACCCTGGCAGATCTGCAAGACATGAGCCTCGTCCTCCGAGTAGTAGAGATCGGGCATCTGCAGACTGTCCTGGTCAATCGAGGTTTGACTTGGGGACAACCTGAATCCGACCATGCTCAAGACGGAGTCGGGTAGATTGATCATTGGGGGAGCTTGATCAGCATCTTCCAGGTACTCGAATACCAGGCTTTCTAATCAGATAGTCAGCAATATGTGTGGAGATGCCGATGCTGGCCGGGAGGACGAGAGGATTGCTCTGGTCAACTCGGATCTGACAGAACTCACCGGATGGTCGCATCGAAGGCGATCGAATCCTGAACGCGAGCACTGGTCGAGATAGACATGATCACTCTTCTGCGCGAAATCCCCTACCTGGTGCGCCTCTGTCGGTATTTTTTACGACAGATATTTCGGTTCTTGGTGGAGACCGTTGATGCAAAGAGCAATGCAAGGGGGATTCGACAGATTTATCCTGGTTCAGTGGCCCTCAGGAAGCGGGTAACAGCCCCTACGTCCAGCAGTTCTACTTTGGTGTATATTGATCTCGGCGAGTTGCCATGTGGCGATTACAATAGGGTGATGCCTATGAGAGTTTGCATGAAAATTACAGAGAATGATGCTAGCTATTTATATCCGAGACCTACTTGGCCCCTAAGATACATTACGCGTACCCTAGTCGGAGTCTATACGATCTTCTAATAGCCTTCCAAGAATATCCCAAATCACAATCTCTTGGGCGCCCTTCAACATGGTTCTGGAAGTTAGCATCTTCGTGATCGGTATCTGCTGGGTGTGTGGCGTCGTCAATCACGTTCTCAGTTTTACCATAGAGTTATTTTTGTTGATTAGTGAAGATAGTCCGAATCAAGAAACGAAAAGAGATAATTCCTATCCTGATCAGCTGATCCGGAGAATAATTTAGGGTCCGCCTACAGCTCGGAGTCGGAATCGTAGCCGTCTGAACTCCCAAAGCCCCTAGCCTCACTCGTACACGAAGGCTATTCGGCATGAGCGAGGTGGCGGGGGTGCGGGGGGGGGGTGGCGGGCGGGGCGGCCCGCGGCGAGGGCGCCGCGGTCGGGGCGGTGGACGAGCGGCGCCGCCGTCCCAAGAGATTAGGGTTCCAGTGACATCCAATGAGATTAGGGTTCCGGCGAGGTGGACAAGGCGGCGGCGGCGGGGGTTAGGGTTCCGGCGAGGTCCTCTAGCTATTGAATTCACTCGGTCGGCCTAGCGGCGGTCGTTGACACGGCGGTGGTGGCGGTTCGACCGGCAATGAGCGAGGCGGCGGGTGCGCCGCCGAGCTGGGTGGGGCTGGACAACCGGATTGGTATGGGTAGGCGGCGAGGGCAATCTCCGGCAGGAGCAGGGCAGGGGAAGGGGAAGAAGGGGGGCCGCCGTGGGCGCGCTAGGGCTCGCCGGAGCTTTGGCACGCCCTAGGGCGCCCGCAGCGGGGGGCGGCGGGTGCAGGGTGGAGAAGATGAATAGGGACAGGGGAACAGAGGGGGCGGCCTGAAATCGATTTGTGACGCGCTGTAAATCCTCCCGCTGTGCATTACGCACCAATCTACTCAAGGGACGATCAATCAAAGACACCATAGCGTAGGGCGTTCAATTCTACAACTACAGCACCACCACTTGCGCAAACGCGATCATGCCGTGATCCACAAACACAAACCCCACGCGGGCAGGATGTCGCAGCAGCAGGTAGATGGAAGCGCCCCGCCGCCGATGTGCGCCGCGGGCTGCGGTTTCTTCGGGAGCCCGGCGACCCTCAGCATTTGCTCCGTCTGCTACAAGAAGCGCTACAAGAAGCACTGCTGCACCATGATGGGCGCCTCCGCCCGCACCGCCGCGGCGTTCGATCCCGTCGTCGCGCGATCCACCGTGGGTTCCGCCGTGGCAGCTAAGAGAACGGAAGTGGCCGCCCTATGCGCCCGAGGCGGCGGCCACGAAGAAGAACGCGCCGCTGGGCCGGTGCGCGGCGTGCTGCAAGAAGGTGGGGCTCACGGGGTTCGTGTGCTGATGCGGGGAGACGTTCTGCGGGAGCCACCGGTACGCGGAGCACTGCTGCAGCTTCGACTTCAAGGGTGCCAGCCGTGACGCCATCGCCCGCGCCAACCCGGTCATCAAGGCGGAGAAGCTGGCCGGCAAAATCTGATCGGCGACTCATCAGCGCCCACGTACGCATCTTCAGTTCTTGGAGTTCGTAGTCGTAGGTTCTGTAGCCACGTCGTCGTGGTTTCTGCATCTCTGTCTGTGTAGGCTAGCCTCATGCATTGAAGCTTGGTTCCCTTTCACCTTTGTGGCAGGCACCGTTCATCTGTGTAACCTATTTGATCATCGTCATCGAGAACACAAGTATATGCTTACAAGGATTTGTTTCTCCTCTTTTCCGTCTAAGACTGGATAACGAGTCAGCTCGGCTCAGCTCGTCTTGGCTCATTTTGGCTCGTTAAGATAACGGGCTAGTTCGGCTCGGCTCGTTATCTTAGCGAGCCAGAAAGCCAGCTCGGCTCGGCTCATTTAAAAGCTCGAGCTGGCTCATTAAGCTCGAGCTTTTTTGTGTACCCTACATCCATCAAAAATAAAATAATAGAAGTAGTAATGATCCCAAGTTTATAGGTATAGATCAATCATTAACCAATTGTTAAGTATAAGATATGAAGTAATACAAAATTAATATAAGTTCTATTGTTTTTCTCTGAAAGTGTGGCTCATTTGGCTCATGAGCAGCTCACGAGCTGGCTCGAGTTGGCTCGTTATAGCTAACGAGCTAAAATTTTAGCTTGGCTCGGCTCGTTATCCTAACGAGTCGAGTCGAGCTTGAGCCGAGCTAGCCATGAGCTGAGCGAACTAACGAGCTTCGAGTTTTCCGTCCAGCCTTATTTCCGTCCAATCAAAAATGGCATGGGCTTTCTCTCTCTCTGTCTTTATATTTTTCTTTCTTTATTTACATTGCCAAATTTTAACCGTGAATGTACTTGTTTTTCTGAGGTGTCACACATTTTACCATTTGTTACAAGTATACTCCCACACCTCAGACACTAATGAAATGATTCTGATGGCTGAAAACGGTCGCAATTCTTGTTTTTATTCTCTGCTAGTAGTTCCCTATCAAACAGGTGCGCTAATGTTTTCACTTGGTCCCGGCCGTTTCCTGAGTCTGTGGCAGCTCGACGTTTCCTCCCCACACACGTATTCTCACCGCTGCTAGCATAGCCTGCACAAAATGATCCAGAATATAGGAATAACAGCAGAAAAAATGAAAACAATAGCAGAAAAAAATGCTTCGGAATTTGGGAACAAGAGCAGAAAAAAAATGATGAAGATGTAGGTACTAGACAGCACTGTACCTCTTTCTGCCATTTGGTTCTGCTGAGGATTATAAACAGAATCACAGTCTGTAACACCGTCCCAATCAACACGCCCACCCAAATCCCCTGCAGAACATACGGAATCAGCAAATTGCCCTTGAGGATGGCCATCAAATACGCAACAATGTGATATCTTGCAGGCCTGTCTTACTGTTGCATTGAGCTTCAGCTTGAACCCAAACACAGCTGCGAGGGGCAGGCCGACGAGGTAGTAGCTGCCGATGTTGACGAACGCGACTAAGGACTGCCACCCGGCACCGATCGCCACGCCTGCAGCAAACATGCAAGCATCAAAGGATTTGAGCATATGGAGCGGCATGGAAACAGCTGCGTGCATCGTCAGTGTTTTCTCTGGAAAAAAAAAAAAAAAAAAAAAAAAAGAGACGTGGGATGCAGATTCTAGCACCTGACAGCACCGGTTGGATGCTGTTGAGGAATATAGTGGCGGCCAGTAGGTACCCCAGCTTGGCAGTCTCCCTGCTGACCACGTCGTCGCCCGTGAAAAGCCGAGGCATCTGCTTCCTCGCTGCCAAAGCAACCGCCGTGAAGATCACCCCGACAGCGGCTGATGTGGCGGTGGCGACGACGACAGAGAACTTGGCCGCCTTTGGATGGTTGGCGCCGAGCTCGTTCGACACGCGAACACTGGAACGAAACGGAAAGGAAGAACAACCCATATTAATAGGCAGTACTGGCAACAACCGAGAGTTGAAAGATTTTCTCTTCACAAATACTCCTTCCGTCCCACGGAGAATGTCGTTTTTAACTTTTATACTTCATGTTTGACCATCCATCTTATTTAGAATTTTTATGCGAATAATAAAATAAATAAATCTATATTCAAGTATCTTTAATGATAAAATAAGTCATAACAAAATAAATAATATTTATACAAAAGAAAATCGAATAAGACAAATGATGAAACAAGATGGCACGGATGACAAATTCAATGGGACGGAGGGAGCATGAATACAAGAAAGATGCCCAAAATCAAAGCAGTGTTGGACGTTACCTTACTGCAGCATTGAATCCAACAGCGACCATCAGTGTCCAGAGCTGATAGTTCATGCTGTTACAGACAAAGAAAAAAAAGGAATTACTGAATCATCACGATTCCCGGGGCACACAGGCCTGCCAACATGTTATCTGTGAAATGCAGAGGCAGATGCTGTTAGAAGATGATCGAACTGAAACAAATGGCACTGACCATATGGAGATGGCATCAACTTGAATCGCTGGGTTCTTCAGACATCCTACCAGAATGAGCACTGCCGTGTAATACCACATCTCTAGGCTGTGCCAATCAATAGTACATATTCCCCGATGCAGCGATCAGTGAACTCAATCAATCAAGAAGGAAAAATGAAGACGGCGTGGCGTGTACACGAACCACAGCATGACAGCCGAGGCGATGGAGAGCCTGACGAAGCCGCCGAGGCTGGCGAACGCTTTGCTAGAGAACCCTGTCCACGCCCCGGGGAAGGAGCCGCCGACGAGGTACACGAACTGCGCGACGTTGACGAGCCACCAGGAGACGTCGCCCACGATGGCGGCGCCGACCAGGCCGCGGCCGAGCCTAGCCACAACGAGCCAGTTGAGCAGCGCGTGCACGGCCAGCGCAGCGCCCGAGATGGCCGTCATGACCCACACCCTGCTCTGCGACTGGTAGAACTTCTGGATGGGGAAGTTGACGGCGTACGCGAACAGCTGCGGCACGCACCAGCGCGCATACCGGCCCGACACCGCCGAGATCTCAGCGGACTGCCGGAGCAGCCGGAGGATCGGGGACGTGAAGATGTAGAGCGGGAGCAGGGCGAGGGAGGTGGCGACGCAGATGATCCAGGACCGCTGCATGTAGACGCCCAGCATCTGGAGCTGCCCGGCGCCCACCGCCTGCCCGCACAGCGTCTCCAGGGCGCTCCCCATGCCAAGCTGCATGCGATCGATGGGCACGTTGCACGTAGTAGAGAGAAACCAAAACCAGTGATCAGTCAGATAGCTAGGCGACGATACGCTACGCCGTAAGACTTCAGACGATGATGAGACTGGTGCGTGGTTGTTGATTACCAGGAGGCCGAAGGCGAGGTTCTCGACGACGCCGTTGACGATGGAGACAGCGGCGAGCTCGACCTTGCCGATGTGGCCGACGAAGGCCGTCGTGAGGAAGCCGAGCAGGAACTGGAAGATCCCGGTGAGGATCACCGGCCCCGCGACGCGCCACAGGTTCCTGCACTCGTCCGACCAGTCCGTGCGCCTGCTGCTGGCCATCGCCCCCGCAACCGGCGCCATCTGCACGGACGGCACCTCGATGTGTTCGTACACGCCGCAAGTCGCTGCACAAGACAAGCCGCTATAGAGACACCTTCTGTAGGTACAGGTCAAGGTTGGAGTCCAAGTTCGCAGCTGAGTTGACCGAAGGGGTTGTGGACGCCATCAAGCAGAGCTAGAGCTGCTAGCTTTTTGAGGGAATATAGCTGCTAGCTTGCTGCGACAAACTAGAGCGAAGGGGTTGGTGGCCGCAGCCATTGTGGATACAGGGGCCGCGAGGCTCCAAACTCGAGCGGTCGAGCCAGAGCCAGCTCTTATCCGATGAGGTGTCAGGTGACGACATGCACATCCGGTGAAGAGGGAAGCGGCTGCGGCAGTCCTCTTTGAAGTCTGAAGAAGTGAAGAGTATAGCAGTCCGGCGGTTGTTGCTGTGCCCGGGTGCGATTCAGGTGTACGGTCTGTGAGCGTCACGGTGCGACCCAAAATGCGTTGGCGGAAGCAGAAAGTCTGCCCAGAACTCCCCTTTGCAGCTGTGCTCGAAGAGGTTTTTTTGGAGTCCATTAGCCAGTGGGACCGGCATCGGCACCAACAAACATAGGTGCTTTTGAGTATTGAGTATTTTTTTTTTTTGAGTTTAAGGGTGGCCCCCGGCCTTTATAGCAAAGACCAACAATTAGGTTCTTACAACTCAGCTCAAACGTTTACACTTCCAGCCACACCATCGAGACATGGAAGCAAAACACCTCTCCAGGCACCCAAAGTTCAGATACTGTAAACAGCACTCAAACATCAGCAGAGCTACCACCTATTACATATTCCACGCCATCTTCAGCGACGAGAAGTCCAGCCACATTCTTTCTCCCTTGGCCTTCTCCCATTCTCCAGTGAGCAAGTTCTGAACTTCTTCAGGAGCAACCTTCTCCCAATCACCAGCACCTTCATACAGTTGGCGGTCTACCTTGTTCTTCAGTTGATCAAACCAGACAGCCTGATTGGCCTTGCAGCGATACTTTTCAGCTTGTCCAGGCGAAGTAAGAACTCCATCTTCTTTTCCTCTGGACAGAGAACTACCCAATTTTCTAGCATGATTGCCACCTGCAGTAGCAGTACATGCCCATTTCTCCATGCTAAACCCTGAAAACACATATTGTTTCTCAGTTTCCACAACCCCACAGGGTGGCAGCACAGAATGAATTCAAAACTGAATTTTTCTTCTCACTTAACCACAAGGTACCTACAGAAAAGAAATCACCTCCTACCTCTCTATCAAAGACTTCAGACAAGTCATTCCACACAAGTTTTGCCACAGCGCACTCAAAAAAGAGATGCCGTACACTTTCATTCTCAGAACAGAACAAACATGTGGGATCATCAACATGTCTTCTAATCCCCAGATTGTCTCTTGTAAGTAGCTTATTCTTTGATAATAACCACAAAAAGAAATGAAGGAACTTTAACGGACCAAAGAGCTAGAACATGTACAGGAAAGACACCCCTAAAGTTAATTACCTTATATAAGGACTGGGAAGAATAGATACCATTAGAGCTAAATTGCCACACTAACTCATCCTCTCTGTCCTCAAAAGCAATAGTAGAAGCAAGCTGTACTACTTCTAACCACAGGTTGTAGAGTCTTTCATCTACACATCTTCTGAAAGTATATTTCAACTCATTCCCATCCCAGAGATCAAAAACTGTCCCAGCTTTCTCATTAACTAGTATATACACTTCCCAATATTGAATAGCCAAACTAGAAGTCCCTAACCAGTTGTCTTCCCAAAATTTACACTTTTTACCATTACCAATCGACCATCTACATCCCATCTTGGCAGCAGAGGCTGCCCAAATCATCCCTTTTAAAGAATTGGGAAGCCCCAGTAGTCGAGCTATAAAAAATATTTGGCTTATCTGTCTTATACTTATAATCTATAAATTGCTTCCATAGTTTCTGACCATCTAGGTTATACCTCTTTAACCATGAAGCTAGCAAGCAAACATTTAAGTCCCTAATATTGGGAATACCCAACCCCCCATAATCTTTCAACATGCTAACACTTTCCTAGTTTGCTAGGTGGTACTTATGAGCTTCTGGATCATCATTCCAAAGGCAATTAGCCATATGAGTAGTAAGTAGCCTAATTGCCCATTTAGGAAATTTAATAAAAGAAAGAAGATACACAGGGATGCTTGCTAAACAAGTTTTGACTAGAACCAATCTTCCTGCAGAAGACAGTAGTTTACCCCTCCACCCTACCATTCTATCTAACATCTTATCCACTAGAGGTTGTATGTCCTCTTTTCTCAACTTTTGGTAGTGGAGAGGCACTCCTAGGTACTTGATGGGAAGAGCCCCCACAGGGCAGGAAAACAAGTGTGCTAATCTATGAACACCATCAGGATCTACATTCATAGGAATTAGTTCACTCTTGTGGAAGTTAATTCTCATTCCAGAAATTTGCTCAAACCACATTAGAATCCCTTTAAGGTTTTTAGTATACCCATCTTCTACTCTAGAGAACAGGATGGTATCATCTGCATGTTGCAGTGATATGATTCCTCCTTCCCTAAAATCCTCGGCCAAACCTTTAATAATGCCTCTATTAGCACCTTTCTGAAGCATTTTAGTTAGAACATCACCTATCAGGTTAAACAGTAGAGGAGATATAGGATCCCCTTGTCTCAAACCCTTCCCTGTCTTAAAGAAACTACTATCCTCCCCATTAAGATTAACTCCCACAGCGCCTCCAATCACTAACTTTTCCATCCATTCTATCCAGGTTGGAGAAAATCCTCTAGACCTAAGGACTTCAAACAAACAATCCCAAGACACCTTGTCATAAGCCTTTTCATAATCTAATTTCAAAATAATTCCTGGTTCTTTAGACTTATGCGGACTATGCACCAACTCATGAGCTAAGACCACACTTTCTAGAATATACCTACCTTGAATAAAAGCACTCTGCTGTGGAGCAACTAATCTCCCAATCACTTTCCCCAACCTTAGAGTTAAGACTTTGGAGAAAAGTTTGAAGCTGCAATTGATCAAGCTAATAGGTCTAAAGTTTTTCATGTTTCTAGCATTATCTACTTTAGGAATCAAGGTAACCATAGCAAAGTTTAACCTCTTCAAATCTAATTTACCCAGGAAGAAATCATTAAACATATCTTATAAATCCCCTTTAACCAGGTCCCGTAACCTATGGTAAAACATGAAGGAAAAACCATCTGGACCAGGAGCTCCTTCAAGATAGCAACTCATCAAAGCTGTTTTAACCTCCTCTTCACTAAAAGGAGCAATAAGGAGGCTATTTTCCTCATCAGTCACTAAGTCACTCTGATCCCAGAAATTCTCACCTAAGGACACATTTAGTCTTTCCTCCCTACCAAATAGATCCTTATAAAAGTCTACAGCTAACCTCATCATACCACACTGATCTTCTACTGGGCCATTAGGACCATCTAGAACCACTATCTTTTTTTTTTCTACTCCTATTGGTAGCAACTGCTTGGAAATAAGCAGTATTTCTATCTCCTTCTAAGATATCCCTATCCCTAGATCTTTGCCTAGCTTTAATTTCCTCCAAAGCCCAGATTTTATCTAGCTCTCTAGCCACAACATCCATTCTATTTTGTTCAGCCTCAGATAGCCCCCCATCATCTTGGGAGGCTTCAAGGTCATTATACTCCAAAGCTAGTTCTGACTTATACTTGTTCAGCCTGGCCACCTCATTAGCAGCCCAGCCTCTAGCCAATCTCCTTAGGGTTCTAATTCTAAATTGCCACCTATCTAAACTGTTTGATAGATGACAAGGGGTATTCCAGGCTTTCTCTACTACAGCAGGGAACCCCTCTTGCTGAAGCCACCACTTCTCAAACTTGAAGTTTTTCTTACCAAAACTCAGATTAACCCCAGTGTCTAACACCAAAGGATTATGATCACTTGGTATTCTATCTAAACACTTAACTGAAGCTAAAGGATATTTAGCACTCCACTCTGTAGTAACAAAAATTCTATCTATTCTTGACAACACCACCCCATCTTGGTTATTAGTCCAAGTGTATCTTCTATTGCATGGGTCTAACTCCAACAGAGCCCACCTATGCACCCACTCATTAAAAGCATCAACCCACCTATAGTTAATATTGTCATTATTCTTATCTCTAGCAAATCTGATCAGATTAAAATCCCCCTAATAAAACAGGCCCATTCCAAGAATTCATCACAGCATGCAATTCACTAATAAAACTTTCTTTCCCTTCTTCATAGGGGGATCCATATACTACTACTAGCTTCCAACTAAAACCAGTTTTCTTATCTAAAAGCATCAGGCTAACTGTGAATTCTAGAGTAGAAACCAAAGTAGCAGCAAAAAGATCATTATTGCAACCTACTAGGATACCTCCAGCAGAGCCCCTAGCAGGTGCATAGAACCAATCAAAATTAGTTATATGAGTCAAAGACTTCAAATAACCATCTGTGAAAGAAGTTTTCTTAGTTTCCATTATTCCAACAAAGTCAGCTTTAGTACATCTAATCCTATTTTTTAAGGCAGGCAACCTGCCAACTTTACCCAGCCCTCTAATATTCCAAAAAAGGCCTATCATTTTCTTTTCTTACTCTTTTTCCTATTAGCTACTTTAGTCCAGGCCTTCTCTAATTCAGCCTCCAAGATATTGAGGTCCTTCTGACCTGATCTATCTTTGTCTAGGTGTCCCAGGGTCCACATCCTGGTTTACCTCTCTGCTAGTTCTACTATCTACTTTAGTACCACTAGGGCTAGCAAAGTTTAACAGGACTCATTACATTACCACTACAGCTATTACCTTGATTAGGAGAACAAGAACTACTACTAACAACATTACTAATTACTGGCCTCTCAGCAGATTTAGAACAACCATCAACCTGGCAAGCAAACTGGAACTTAATATTTCTATCAAGCTCTAAGCTAAGCATGCTGTGAACTACCTTATCACTACCAGAACTATCTTGAGAAATAGATAAATCAACACTCTGAGCAATAGAAACTAGAGACTTAGCATTTAGAGGAGCAGAGGGTTTTTTACCTTTTTCAACCTCTAAATTGTTCTTCCTCTTGACTGCTTGGGCTCTTTCTAGCATGGTCATGCCATCCTGAGGCACTCTACTGTTTCTCTTCTCTGGAATTACAGGGCCCCACACATTCTTAGTCACTCTAGTCTTCACAGGTTCCACTACAGCTTGAGTTCTGGTTACTTCTTCCTCAGGATTAGTCAACAACCCCTCCTGACAACCATGACTCGCAAAGTGCCTTCGGTAGCACTATCTTCCGACCAGAATACAACCATTCCTCCGGTAAGTTTAGCTTTTCATCAATGTGATTTCCTTCACTAACACCCTCCTGCTCCACTAAGCCTGACCCATCATCAATTTCCATAGATTTCAGCAGAGATATGCAATCTTCGGTTTCTGCTTTGTCATTACCACTGACAGACAGCACCTCCTGAGCAAAGACAGCACTCAGATTTCTCACAGTTCTGCTTCCACTCGCCCCATCATGCACTTTTGACCCAGCTTTGCCATATTCTGATGAACCTCCAGCAGAAGAACCCCCATTGGGTGGTACATTACCATTCTGATCAGCCCTACTCAGTCCTTTATCCTTTTTTGCATTTTGGTTCCCATCATCATGATCTTCCCCACCATTGCCATCAAGTCCATCATCATCATCCCCATTTAACTGACTCTCTATTTGAACCACTGATTCTGTCTTGAAGCTAATCCCAAACAGGTCATCATCAAACTCCATCAACCTCTTCATTGGAATTTTTGCAGGGCCTCTTGACTTAATCTTCATTCTGACCATAGCAAAAGAACTTGAGAACAAGGAATGCCAGTCCACCTCCACCAACTTCCCCACTACTGAAGCCACTTGTCTCATTGTGTCCCAGTCACACCACTTAGGTGGGATCCCAGTGACTTGCACCCATTCCTCAACAAGAGAACTGATTGGCTCTATATTACCATTCCACACCTTCAAAGACACCATCCCCTGATCCAGATAGAAGTAGGATATATTGTTGATCACCAGTCTGTCCACTCTAAACTCCTGAGGGAATTTCACTAAGTAAGTGAATTCATCTAGACTCTTGAGCTGCCAATTCCAAGAAGCATCTAGCCTTGACTTCAGCATATTGATGAGAGAATCTTGGTTTAGGACACCTTCTTCAACTGTGAACACTCCATAGTTGTCAAAGTCTGACCACAGCTTAAACCTCTTGTCACCCCCTTTCTCATGAGACAGATCAATATGTAGAAAACCCGAACCTTTGCTAGCTGTCCCCATACATTGAACCACCTTCTCCTTCTCACCCCACCTAGGACACTTGTCAGCCACATGATCGGGTTTGTAGCAGACAAAGCAAATTTTTGGTTTGCTACAAGTAGACACAAAATGCCCTGAGTCCCCACAGTTGTAACACACTATCTTATCGGCTTTACCAGCATTAGAATTCTCTCCCTCAGCCTTGCCATTCTCTGCAGGAAGCACATTAACCTGAGCCACCTGATTCACTACTTGCTGAACCATCTCTTTCACCTGATGATTCTGGGACTGTGGGCGAATAGCTTGTTGATTCTGAGGTTGTGCCACTGCTTTGCCCCTGTTCCCTTGCCCAGATCCTCTACCACCAGGACGAACACCTTGGTTTCTCTGAAGGAACTCATTACCTTGATTGTAGTACTGCTGCGGCAGGCCATGGTTGGGGTAGTAGTTGAAGTTCCCTGGGGGGAATGGCGCCATCGGTCCCATGGGTGGCCCCATCGGAGGACCCATCGGCATCCCCATCGGCCCCATCGGCCCCATCGGCCCCATTGGAGGAGGGTAGAAGGGCGTCTGCTGCCCCCACGGCCCTTCCGGCCAGCTCCACTCCTCCGGTGTTCGTGGCCGAGCACCACGACCTCCACCACGATTCGCCATCCCTCTCTTCACCACTTCCGCAAACGAGTCCTTGTTGCCCTTCCCCCAGAAATCCACCTCGAACTTCAGCTTCTTCGGGGATCCAACCCACCGATCCCCCTCTCCAACCCGATAGTAGTCTCCCGGATCGAACGATTTGGCTTCCCAAAGGTCCTTCCTCACCCACGCTAGGGTTCCAGGTTTGGACCCCTAAACCCTAGGGTGGCGGCGGGGAGGAGGAGGGCAGGACGGGATGTACCAGAGCTGCCCAAATAGCACCTCGAAATCGCCCTCGTCCTCCACCAACCCTACTCCATCTCTGCCGTCGAGCTGCTCCCGGCCATGCCTAGATCTCGCCACCTGCTCGCACCTCCTTTCGCCGCGTGGTCCGCCATGAGGGCCCTGCTCGTCAGCTTTTTTGACGCGGTCAAATTTTGGATGCGCGCGCTGCTTCGGTGGCAAGCCCCTGACCAGACATGGGGAGGCGGGGATGCCCTTCCCCGGCGCCGGCGATCGACCCCGGCAGGGTCGCCGCGGCGTCGCCTGGGGCGCCGCCCGAGACGTGTCTAACCTATCCATCGTAAATTCGAGTATTGAGTATTTGAGTGTCCAACACATGGGTAGACCCATAGATTAGCATCATAACAGGCTAGATTAGCTCCTGAATGATTCTTAGTTAGGGGCCAGGAGGAGAAAGATGATGGCATGGGCAATATGGTCAATCTGTCTGTCTCATATACAGTGTCCAATGGCGATGTGCATCAGCAAATACCAAGTATTGAGTGGTGTCATTTAGCAAAATTTGACAACCAAGTGTCTACTTTCACGAGTTCAAGTGAAAATTCTATACGCGCTTTCAGGATTGGTGACAGCAATTACGACCCTCAACAATGTAATACAGGCCAACCCAATCTACACATTTCATATGCCTCGGCACACATTTTGGGGTTGGGTTTTCACTTCACCAGAACACAAAAATTCCCCATATTTAATATGGATATATATGTAAACCAAAAGAAGAAGAAGAAAAGTAAATATAGGACAATTCAAAGCAGCAGCAAGCCTACTGCAGTGCCAGCCTCATGCCGTGGCTGCAGAAAATATTTAAAAGCTTGTTTCATATACCAAATCCCCGTGTTGATTTGAATGGATTAGGAGTGATTGAAAGAAAATTAGTTCATTTATCTATCCAAATCCACATGTATTCAAAGGGAAAGGGTTTATCGAGACAAGCCTTTATGCTCTGGATTGTGAAGCTCCATGCCTCAACGATATGGACATGATTGCTCTGTTACTCATGATTCTACTCCATTGTGAGTAACATGCAACACGCGGACAGAAATCTCCAAATCTTAAACCATCCAAAGGTCCCTATAGAATTTGTTTCACAACTACCCGTTCCTTAACGATGTTCACTGCCAATGCCGAAATCTGGAGGTGGAAGGGAGGCCGCGAGACGGACAGATGGACTGAGGAAGGGAGAATATAGCGTGGATGAATCCGACTCACTAAGTCGATCCCAGATGTTGAAGTTTATATTTTGTAGCACTTGCAGTCCGACATCAACAAATGCGGTACTAGGTGATATTTTATTGCAAAATGGCATTGAATAAAAAAAAGGTAATATGATACCTTGGGCACAATGTCATTAATACCTTGGAAATGCAAGATGCTACAAATCATCCATCAACATGGAAATCTGGAAATGTTCTGTTATACAGTACTTTGCACGCAGATGATGTAGACAAAGGTCAACTAGTTATATATTCTGAAACACACAGCAATATGGTTCTTCATCCTGAAATCACTAGACTTTGGAATTAACATCATGGCAAGTTCACAACATAGATCAAACATCAAATACACCGAAAACGGCGGCATACGAGCTCGCGGCAGAACTCCGGTGAGACGGCGGTGCCGTGCTTAGGGCAACAGGTCAGGGCAACACAGGGGTCCTCAGGCTCCATCTTCTACGCGGCTAGGCGCAGTGGGTTGTTGTGATGCTCGAAGGTACACTCTCACTCGGAGAGATGGCCGGAGACAGCGAAGGGCAACTTGACATGGTGAGAGTTCCAGAGCGCGTTCATGGCGGCATTGTCTGGGAAGAGAAGGGCATCCAGGGCCATCGTCTCGATCTCGCGCGCGCATTGCATGAGCCGTGGTGAGGCGGGGCCAGATCTACAGTCCAAGGCCCTCACAGGCTGGTGTTGGGGCCAGAACGGTGGCTCGCCGTGGTCGGGCGTGTCCACGGCGGCGACATGGCAGGCGGTCCACGCCGGTGCACTCATGGCGCCGGGTTCCATCTAGCTAAGGCTGGTCCAGTGAGCGTGCGGTGCATGTGTGTCCAAAGGACAGTGGCGGCCTTGGCCTACGCGCTCTTGGTGCAGAGAGGCATGGCCGGGCAGCAAGGTCCGAGAAGGGGGAAGGGCGGTGATGATGATGCTCACCGCCACTGTAGGGGAAGCAGAGGGTCAAGGCGCGCAACGAGAGCGATGCGGTGGAGAAGACGTGGCCATGCAGAGCTGGTGTTGGCGTAGTCGTACGGCGTTGTCCTTCTCCTCCGGCGAGCTCCAGCGGCGGCAAGCAGACTCAGGCGAGGTCCCGCCTGCTCCAGCGGCTCCTTCTTCTTCTCCGGCGGCTCCTTCCTCCTCTTCCTTCCCTCCTCTTCTCCCTTCTTTTCCTCAGTAAGGATGGTGGGTGGCCATGGACTGGAGGCGAGGGGCTTGGTATATATAGGCGGGCGCGGGTGCTATGGGCATGGCCGGCGGATGGCTGCTGATCTCGCGGCGCGATCAAGTAGTCGCATGGGCTTTGGCTGTCACTATTACCCGCCATGCGGAGGCCAACGATCAGTGTCGCGGCTCCAATTTCGTGCGCGGGCAGGGGAACGGGGAGGAATAGCTAGGCGGCATCGTGATGGCCTCTGCTACGGCGGTTGCGCGCGGTGGCAGAGTCACGTGAGAATTGCGTGACCTGCGGGGCCCGTAGGGTTGTATAGGAGGGCGCGTGGCCGTATGATGCCCCGAGGGCGAGGATCGGGTGGTTGGAGGAGGTACCATGGCCGGGTGGTTCGACCCGCGCGCGCTCGCGCGAAAAGTAGTGGAAAAGGGGGAGTAGGTGGGGATTATGATAGGTGGGGATGAGCTGTAAGCGGCTACGAGACGCCGTGTCGTGTAGCGCGGGGGGGCTGCGTGTCCGGGCATTCATGCATGGGCCGCAGTGGGCTTGTTCGCTGCGGTTAAGGGAAGGAGAGGGAGCGGGGTTAGCAGGCCGGGCTGGTAGTTTAGGCCAGTTTGGTCTTTTCCGTTTCCTTTTTATTTCTTAGCCTTTTCTATTTTCTATTTTAATTGATTTGCTTCCAATCCAAGTTTACTTGGAGTAAACTATGTTTAGTATTAATGACCAAGTGTCAAGGAGTCCTCTTGGGTCATGGTTTATGTTGGGGTCCAATCCCCTTTATATATTAAGATAAGCATTTAATAGGTATTAGTTTTAAATATAAGTGGGTCCTTATATTTATTATTAGGAACTAGTAGAATAAACATTTATTAGTCTTTCTAATAAATGTTTTATTGAGTTGATTAGCATAACAAAAATCTAATGAGAACCCAAATCATGAATATTCTTTAACATGCACGAATGATGCTTGCTTGAGATTGTAAATACATATATGAAAGGGTATAAATGCAATGCGATGTAGGTTCCAACATGAACCCATTTGTGGGTTCACTAGGATTGATTAGGGTTTGGGCACATTTGCCATAGCATGACATGGTATCTTAATCTATTAAGTTTATTAATAATGGTTTTAATAAATGTTGAATGTTCCTTCTAGGTTTTAGGGTTTCGTACCAAGAGTTAACAATTAATAACAAATAACACATAGGCATATGATGTTTTTATCTACCTATGAATCCATTAGAGGTTTCTTGGGTTTAAAAGGGAACATAGCGTAGCTAATTAATTATAAAAGGGTTTGAGGTTCATGCACCATATCTAGCATTTGCCATGTGTGTAGTCATTTAATAATTTATTTATTGGTGTGGTTTAGACATTGCTCATATCAATGTTAGCTTCTAGTATATTTGTTAGGTTAACTAGATGAGTAGTTGTTAGTTGGTCTCTCAAGCTAAAACTTAGTATGCAAATAATGGTTACTACATGGGTGATGTGGTAGTTCCCTAGGATA
This sequence comes from Themeda triandra, assembly GCA_018135685.1. Classification (NCBI taxonomy): domain Eukaryota; kingdom Viridiplantae; phylum Streptophyta; class Magnoliopsida; order Poales; family Poaceae; genus Themeda; species Themeda triandra. The sequence goes on along the minus strand of JAENPR010000989.1, from coordinate 73,339 downwards.
TATATTAGAGTTTGAGATCTATGTTCAAGAGTTAGGGTATCTTTATTAGTTACTAGTTATTAACATGTAAACACTTGTTGGTATTAAGAGTTAAAGTATACACATTTTATCCTTACACGGTCCCAGTTCTAGTAATTGTCATTAGGAGCCTATTTGGGTTTGAGGGCATAGATCATTTATTACATGCATAGAATATTGTTGGTTATATTATTCAACACATAATATCAAATAGGGTCTAGCCATATGTGATATTAAAGGATGCAATGTTATGCTTGGGCATGACTTATAAACATATGTGACGATGATTATAATGCCATGCTCATCTAGGCATGAGCATGGTGGGACCTATATTTGTGCGTGAACTATGTAGGGTCTCCTATATAACAAGCAACAAATATGGGTTTGTTTGCAAAAATTTTTGTTGGTTGTGATTTTTGTGTTTGTGAATTTTAGGGTTGTTACACCTTCCAGAGGCTTCTTGGCGGTGAAGGTGTCCGGCTTGAGGGGCTGATGAGCTGGTCAGGCCCCCCAAGCCCCTTAGCCAGCGGAGGGATTTGCCCCTTAGTTTGTGTCATGTCCCGTGTGTGACCTTTTTGGAGCGGGCTAGGGGGGCTACGTACACAACTGTATTCATGTGAAAAACTATGAGACTTACGCTTGCTAGGGATGAAAACTTTCAAAAGAAACGTAAATTGTTTTTGTTTCATATTTTCTTGAAAACAAGATAAAAATGATATTACCAAAAACAAACGTAGAAACAATATTGAGCTAAGCTTTCAAACATATTTCTGCTACCCATATATATAAAATTTCACAAATGGAAGCAACTCATACAAGTGTGCCAGTTTTATAACCTATTCTATTTTTACTTTTGAAAAAAAAGATCTAGGAGTGTTTGATTTAGTCACCTACCCTTAAAAAATAATTTTTGGGGATATTTCTACTTTTGCTTTTTTGAAACAAAATATGTCTCATTTCTATAATCAGTAGGGCAGAGTATGTTTTGTAAACAACGTGAAAATAGATTTGACCGAGTCTAAAAATAAGAACCATGGACTCCACATCATCGAATGCAGCATTCTTGTCGCTAGAATGCCATATTAATATTCAGTAATGTGCTAAGTTGACTTCCTCCATGAAGGGGTCATTGTGGCCTACTAGATCCATCCCATCATTTTTTTTGACAAGGGTATCTCCCATCATTGAAACATTTGGATCTGGGTAGTGGGGCCTAATTAACATAATTTGTTTAAGAAAATTTGTACAATTCTCTCTCTCTCTCTCTCTCTCTCTTCATGCGTGATCCCCCATCGACCAATGCTTTGTAGGCTAGAGTCGCAATTTTTCCACCTTGAGTTTGCTTTCAGGGAAAAAATGTGTGTCCGCATTACTGCATCTATTTCAAATCACAACTTGATTACATATTTCAATTGTCACTAACGATTGAAAGAATTTGTGAAGTACCATGAAAAAGGAGATCAGAGGGAGAGGTGAATGGGAGCTAATATAAAATTTCTTCTCAGATGGACACGTCCTAAACAACTCTCGAAAACACCAAAGCTCACACTGGTGAGGCCCTCGAGCCAACAGGTAGCAAGATGTTCCCGATGAAGACCAGAGGACACAATGGGACTCACACCACAATGAAAATCAAAGCGCAACACCAAAACACCCCAAAACTAAAAAAACAAAGTTCTCAACTTCAATCATAATAAAGCAAGAGTCCGACTCAAAATCCTCTAAGTCTACTGTTGACTTAAGAACTAAGAAAACTTTCTGAGCAGTATTGGAAACTCATGAAAGAAACAGGACATAAAATGGAGCAAGGAAACTCACGAGACGGAAAAACAAGCCGCTACCAGCACCCAAACTGGCCGGCTTGGCCAGTCTCCAAACCGGCCTGGCTGATTTGCTGAGCAGCTAGCCTGGTCGCCTCCCTAGCCTTAGTCACATCTCTGGTCGGCTAACATACCAACCGGTTTGGCTGATGAGGAGCCGGTCTGCATGGCCAAAACCCCTTGCCCCCAACTCCTCCCAGAAAACAAATTTCGATCAAACCTTCTCCAAAGAATCTCAAACTTTGCAGAGATGATTCGTAGGCATATTAGGACATATATATATGTTCCCAAAGATTTAAGGTCCACAAATCTAAAAAATACAGCAGTTCTAAATATCCATCAAGGCAGGGGTTTTTAAAAGAAATCCTACCAAGTGTGAAATACAGTTCTCATGGTAATTCTGCCCGATTCACTTGACACAAATATTCACCAAGGGTCCTTGCATGAATTCAACCATTCGAACTATAGTCAACGACTCAGATCCAACAAAAACAGAAGGGGGATGGAAAGCGAAGGAAAAAACCAAAACTAAACAATATAAAAAAAGTGGAGTTTGAGGATAATTTCATGTTTTTTTTCTGGAGCACCTCAGGAGGTACCTCTAGTTTTTAGAGTTCTGTAATCCCACGTGGATTTGAAGGCTAATTACCAACCTACCAGTCATTAATTATTGGTTCACTCTGCCATCTACGGCCATGACGCTCGCAAGTGTGCTTCCTCTCCCATGTGTGCTCCAGCAAAGGGAAAAAGGTGAGTACATTGGCCAGCTGGGCTACTCAGTCTTGTCGATAGGGGAACCCATGGGTTCCCCACCAGAGGCGTTCAATGGCCAGTGGGCCGCAAAGAGGCCCACGAAGACACACAGAAAGCAAAGCGACGTGTTAAACTCCAGCTCCTAGACGGATTGTATAAGGAAAAGAGTCCTTAAACAGTAGCTTAGGACTCAACTTTGTATCTGACTAGGAGTAGAAAAGAACCCGGTACAGACCCTGGACTATAAAGGGCTGTTGAGGGTACCCCTTGTAAGAGAGAGCATAACACAACACCAGAATCAATCTTCAATACAGGCAAAAGCCTACTGGACGTAAAGGTTTTTACTCGGAGCAAATCCGATGGCCCGAACCAGTATAAAATCGCTTGTCCTGTCACGCTCAACCGCCAAGTTCCGTTATTCGCCAAGCTCCTCCAAACAAAAGACCGTCCCGGGTACCCCGGTGTTGGGCTATCGGTGATAAAACATCGACAGTTGGCGCGCCTGGTAGGGGCTTGCGGTGAATTTTTCGTGAATTTGGAGGACCTCAAGATGTCTTTCTCGACGGAACAACCTTCGTCTTCGGGTCGTGGATCTGCGAAGCCGATGGCGAAGGCAAACTCCAAAGCCGACTTATCGACGAGCAAGAAGCAAAGGGCACCAAGATCGACGACTTGGATGAACAACAACTCGCCGAGAAGCTGGCCACATTGACGACTTCGAACCCTGATCGGAACAGGACAGATGGAGGTTACAAAATTGACTCAGAAGAGGAGACCAAGTACTATTCAGGTTCCAAAACCCTTTTCAAAGTACCCGGATCGCTCCCGTACGGACGCCGAAACGCGGCTTCAATCGTCCAAGACTACTACTCGTGTGATCATTGCCCAATCCACAACAGGAAGGCAAACAGGAAGAAGACAGAAGGTGCCCAAAAATCAAAAAATTTCGCGCTTAGAGAAACATAAGAAGAATTGGTTATGACGTTGCTCAACAAGACTGCGTGGTACATTGGCCGGGTTTTTTCATCTCCAATGGAACTCAAGTTAACAGTTATTATGCAGAACTACCCTATCAAGAAGGAAAAGTACTAGAATACTCATCCATAGAGATACTCAGCACAGACGAAGAAGAACCCATACGCACAAGAAGAATCCAAAGAGGAAGAACCATATACATGGCAGAACTTACTGAACTACCCTTGGAAGCACCCAAGATACCAGACATCCGATCATCTGATGAATCAGAAAGCAACATTACACCAGACGAGAAAACAGATGACAACGAAGATGAGAACCAGAAGCAAGCAAGAGAGAAAAGGAACAAGCGCAGGGTTAGACGAAGAAAAAGAGCCACCCAGAAGAAGCAAACGTGGGCAAATTATAGAGCGTAAGTAATCGAGTACAACAAAAAGAAAGCCCGAAAGAAGGAGAAGAAAGCGCCAAGAAAGAGAAAATAAAAGAACTCATGAAAGAGATAGAGTCACTAAAAGGAATCGAAAAGGAGAAAGCGACAAAGACCAAAAGAACCAAAGGCACCTAAAGAACCCGAAGTCAAGACAGCTCATGAAAAACAAAAGAAGTCAGCTTTTCGAAGATTGGCACCGGGACCAGAAGAGAGCAGCAACCAACAACAAGGGACCAGAACAATGCCAAGAGTACCAGTAGGGACCAGAACCCGACAGTATACCCAACAAGAACCAACCAGAAGGTTCGAAGAAGAACAAGGCGAATCAGAATACAGAGAAGAAAGGCCAAACTACAGAAGAGAACGATCACCTTTTTGAGGAGGAGAAGAACACTACGATCGATTCCCTTGTTTTGCGGGGAGATTACAGAACACGAAGTTGCTGCACAAATTCAAACCATCCAACCATTCAAAATACGATGGAAAAGTAGAACCAAGGCAATGGCTCAGAGTATACTCACAACCCATAGAATTGGCGGGAGGAGATGATGACATCAAAGCCTTATTCTTTCCAATGGCACTAGAAGCAATACCTCTTCAATGGTTCGACAAGCTAAAACCAGGATCCATCAGATATTGGGAAGATTTGCAAAGAGCGTTTTGCAGCAATTTCGCAGGAATCATTACACACCTCATGACACCAACTGAATTAAAAAGCTTACAACAAAAGAAGGGTGAATCTCTCAAAGAGTACTATAAAAGATTTGGAAAGCTAAGAGCACAAGTACACGATATCATAGACAGAGAAGTAATAGACGCGTTTGGTGATGGAATCTTTTCAAAGTGGCAGTTCAAAGACTTTTGCGGGGAGAACCCGAAAATAAATGAAGACTTCAAAACAAGAATCGAAAACTCATATCATCGAAGAAAAGACGAAGCACGTATTCCCCGATGAAAGAAACAACACGGATAGAAGGGGAAGAATGGACAACAGACCATATGATAATAGAACACGAGACTACAAGCCCTATGACAACAGGCCCTATGACAACCGGCCATACGACAACAGGCAACATGACAACAAGCCATTCGACCATCGAAGGTTTGACAAGAGGCCAAGACAAGAGAACATGGTAGCAGCTGCACAAAGCAAGAGATACAACTCTGCAAGAGAGTACAAGGACAACAAGATAACAGAGTTCGAAAACATGCCATGTCACATACACCCTAGATCAGGACACAAACTGGGAGATTGCACCATATTCCAAGAAAGATACAGAAGAAATCAAGGGTATAGGAGAGACGCAGACAGGAAAGAGCCAGAAACAGAGAAGAAAGAAGAAAAGAACAAGGAGGGAGAATTCCAAGAAGCACAAGGAAAATATTTGTGATTCACTCTGGAATACGCAATGCACGAAGCAAACAACAAGAAAAGTTGGCACACAGGGCAATTATGGCGGCAGAACCCGCAACACCAAGATATCTCAATTGGTCTGAGTACCCGATTCAATTCACAAGAGAAGATCAATGGACGAGCACGAAGAACGCAGGATGCTACTCTCTAGTTCTTGAACCAACAATCTCAGGAATCACTGTACCCAAAGTACTGATCGACGGAGGAGCTGGACTCAACATCATATTTTTGGAAACCTTGAGAAGGATGAAACTGGATTATAAAGGACTGATGACACCAACATGCACACCTTTCTACGAGATAGTACCAGGAGAAGCATCAATGCCCCTTGGGCAGATAACACTATCGGTCATGTTTGGGACACCAAAAAAATACAGAACCGCGCTCATCAAGTTCGAAGTGGCAGGGTTTGAGTCATGTTATCACACGATACTAGGAAGGCCAGCCCTAACGAAGTTTATGGCAGTACCACACTATCTATACTTACTACTTAAGATGCCGACAACCAGAGGAATCTTATCAATCAGAGGAGATTTGAAGAAAGCATTTGATTGCGACATGCAAGCTGTACGCATCACCCAGAAGCTACAAGACTTGAAAATCGGACAAAAATAGCAGTACTCGCAACAGAGATGAACCCGGAAGAGATCCAAATCCGAACCAAGAAGCCGAGCAAAGCTACCAACCTCAAACCAGCTGAAGAAGCAAGAACGAAGCAGATAGACTTACAAACCGGCGATCCTGAGAAGACAGCCATAATCAGTGCTGAACTCGACCCCAAATAGGAACTCACGCTCACCAAATTTCTTCGGGACAACAAGGACATTTTCGCATGGAAACCCATAGACATGCCTGGTGTCCCAAGAGATTTAGCTGAGCATATCATTGATGTCAACAAAGGAACAAAACCTATCAAACAGAAACTCCGACGATACACCCCAGACAAAAAGGAAGCTATCAAGAAAGAACTCATCAAATTGAAAGCAGCCGGGTTCATCAGAGAAATATTGAACCCGGACTGGCTAGCAAACCCAGTTTTGGTACCCAAAAAGAACACGGAAGAGCTGTGAATGTGCATTGATTACACAGATCTCAACAGGTATTGCACAAAGGACCCTTACAGTCCACCTCGAATCAATCAAGTCATAGATTCAATAGCAAGATCATCACTATTATCATTTCTAGATTGCTACTCTAGGTATCATCAAATCTCGTTAAGAAAGGAGGACTAGAGCAAGACATCGTTCATCACACCATTCGGGGCATAGTGCTATGTATCAATGCCATTCGGGCTAAAAAATGCGGGTGCAACATATCAAAGAGCCATCCAAACATGTCTGAAGGACCAGATTGGAAAAAACGCGAAAGCATATATTGATGATGTGGTAATCAAAACCAAAGAACCCGACACACTGATACAAGACCTATAGGAGACTTTCGACAACCTGAAGAAGTGGAAGTGGAAACTCAACCTGGCAAAATGTGTGTTCGGAGTGCCATCTGGGCAACTACTCGGGTTCTTGGTAAGCAATAGAGGAATTGTAGCTAGCACAAAGCAAGTCAAGGCAATCTTGGACATGAAACCACCACAGAAAGTAAAGGACGTACAAAAGCTCATTGGCTACATGGCAGCACTTCAAAGATTCATATCCAGTTTGGGAGAAAAAGGAGTACCATTCTTCAAACTCTTAAAGAAAGCAGGCAAATTTGAGTGGACAGAAGAAGCCGACGAAGCATTCAAAAAACTCAAAGAATATCGGATTTCATCACCTGTCATGGTTCCTCCAAACAAAGGAGAAGACATGATACTACATGTCACAGCAACAAAACACGTGGTAAGCACAGCCATCGTGGTAGAAAGGGAAGAACCCGGACACATCTACAAAGTATAAAGACCAAGTATACTATATAGGGGAGGTGCTGACAGAATCCAAGGCAAGATATATCCACGTGCAGAAGATCCTATATGCAATCCTCATAACTTCAAGAAAGCTGAGACATTATTTCCAAGAACACAAGATAACAGTAGTCACAGATTTTCCATTGGGAGATATTCTACACAATCAAGATGCAACTGGAAGAATCTCAAAGTGGGCAGTGGAGCTTAGAGCCCTAAATCTGGAGTTTAAACCAAGGACAGCAATAAAGTCACAAGCACTAACAGATTTCATGGCAGAATGGACTAAGATTGATCAAAAAGAACCCAAAACAATCAATGACCATTGGAAGATGTATTTTGATGGACCACTCAAGCTGGGAGAAGCCTGAGCAGGAGTTTTATTCATATCACCAGAAGGAAAATAACTCAAATATGTGCTACAAATCTTCTGGCAAGCTACAAATAATGAGGCAGAATACGAGGCACTAATACATGGGCTTAAAGTTGCTACTACTCTCAGAATCAAAAGATTATTTGTCTATGGTGACTCAGCAGTTGTGATTAACCAAGTAAACAAAGATTGGGATTGCACCAAGGACATTATGGGAGCATACTGTGCAGAAGTCAGAAAACTAGAGAAAATTTTCCAAGGGCTCGAGATTCATCACGTTCTAAGAGACTCAAATGTGGCAGCAGATGTCTTAGCTAAACTGGGATCGACGAGCAAAAGTACCACCAGAGATATTTGTAGAAGAACTACCAGAACCATCAATAAAAGAAATCAAGACAACGAAAGACGAACAACCAGCCAATCCTATGGAGATAGACCAAGCAACAGATCAATCAAGACAATTCTAACGATCCAAGTAAGCTGGATGCAACAATTTATTGACTATATCAAAGAGAAGAAACTTCCAGAAGACAAGACAGGCAACTCGGGTTGTTAGAAGAAGCAAAAACTACACCTTGGTAGGAGACAAGTTATACAAAAGAGCAGCATCTTCGGGAGTATTACTAAAATGTATCACGCAAGAAAAAGGAATAGAAATACTTGACGAAATACACTCAGGATGCTACAGGAATCACGCAGCCTCAAGAACCTTGGTGGGCAAAGCATTCATGTCAGGATTCTACTAGCCAACAGCACTCAAAGATGCAGAAGGACTAGTAAAGACGTGCAAGAATTGCCAAATGTTCGCACGACAACCCCATGTACCAGCACACAATCTAATATGCATCCCTCCTGCATGGCCATTCTCATGCTGGGGGCTGGACCAAGTCGGACCACTCAAAAAATCAAAAGGAGGATTCGAATACATCTTTGTTGCAATCGACAAGTTTACCAAATGGATTGAATACAAGCCGTTGGTGAAATACAGTGCAGAAAAGGCAGTGGAATTAATACAAAGCATCATGCATAGATTTGGCATACCAAACAGAATTATCACAGATTTGGGATCACCCTTCACTGCAAAGGAGTTTCAATCATGGGCATCAGATACCGGAATAGCAATAGACTTCGCATCTGTCGCACACCCTCAAGCAAACAGGCAAGTCGAAAGAGCCAACGGCCTAATTCTACAAGGTCTTAAACCAAGATTATATGAAGATTTGAAAGATTATGGAGGAAAATGGATTGATGAAATACCAAAGGTGGTATGGGGACTCAGAACCCAAATCAGCAGAGCAACAGGATATTCACCATTCTTCCTTGTATATGGATTAGAAGCAATACTACCAGCAGACCTAATATGGATGTCACCGAAAGTTGAACAATACCAAGAAGGAGAAGCAGAAGAAACAAGAAGATTGGAAATTGACTCACTAGAAGAAGTCAAGGATAGTGCAATCATACAAAATGCAAGGTACCAACAAGGGTTGAGGAGACACTATGACAAAAGTACCAACCCACGGTCCCTAAAACCAGGGGACTCAGTACTCAAACTCATACAAAAGAAGGATGGCAGACACAAATTACTTAGTCCATGGGATGGAACATTCAAAGTAAAGAACGTGACAGGACCAGGAACTTACAAGTTAACAACCATGGATGACATACCAATCAAGAACACTTGGCATATCAGCCAGTTAAGAAGATTCTACAATTAAAAGAAGACATCGTAACCCAGTTGATCAAGGAAGAATAAAAGATTATTGAGGCTCAGAGCACATTCTCCAACAGGCTGGAACAATGGCCCCTCAACAAAGTCACAAAGGGAAGCCAACCGCTCCTGCCCTGGGTCGTAGAGTGTTCCGGGTTCTTCAATGATCTCCGACAGGCTGAACAGTGGCCCCTCTTCGCTTCAAAGGGTAGCCAACTGCTCCCGCCCCAGGTCATAGAGTGGCCCGGGTTCTTCGTCGATCCTCAACAAAAAGCCATTGAGCGGCTCAACTTCAAAGGGTAGCTAACAGCAACCATACAATCAAAAGTCCAAGGAGTGACTATACAAAGGCCTGGTTTTAGGGGTAACACTCATAGTACCCCGACGGGTTGAGGTGCGACCCGAATAATTAAGCCCCGGGTTCTGAGAGCAACCCGAATAATTTGCTTCTCCGGGTTCAAGGAGTGACCCGCATAAATTTCATCGCGTTCAAGGGACACCAATTCTCGACGGGTTGGGGTGCGACCCGAATAATTAAGCCCCGGGTTCTGAGAGCAACCCGAATAATTTGCTACTCTGGGTTCAAGGAGTGACCCACATCAAAATTACACCAGTGCCTAAGGGAATCAAAATCCCGACGGGTTGGGGAGCGACCCAAATAATTATGCCCCGAGCTGCAACCCGAATAATTTGCTGAAGACTTCAAGACAACGACGACGACGGGTTGGGGAGCGATCCGAATAATTACGTCCCGGCCGCAACCCGAATAATTTGCTTTGAAGACTTCAAGACAATGACGACAATGGGTTGGGGAGCGATCCGAATAATTATGCCCCGGGCCGCAACCCGAATAATTTGCTGAAGACTATAAGACAACTACGACGAAGGGTTGGGGAGCGACCTAAATAATTATACCCCGGCCCACAACCCGAATAATTTGCTTCTTCTCAAGATGACAAGACTACTACAACGATGAACATTGCAATATTATGATGGCTATCGAGCAAATAAGGCAAATTGGCCGAGGCAAAGGGTTACAAAAGAACCCGACAATCATAAGAAGATGACATCACAACATATTGATGAAAAAATAGAAGTATATTCATCTCAAGTTTATTACAAAGGATGAACAACCCTTCATGGGCCAGCAGCAGGGGGAGGAGGTACAATAGGAGCGTCGCCTAAATCTAAATGAACAGTCAAAGTATCAACTACACCCTCTACCCCTGGCTCAGTAGCAGCCAACCGGTCTTCAAGATCAGCAGGCGGATTCTCAGCAACAAGAGGGCTAAGATCAAGTTCAGGAGAAAGAACCCAAACATAACTAAGCAGCCTCTTGGAGAAGTCCTTAAAGAAGCCCTTCATGTAGACATAAAACCTGGAAGGAATCAAGGGGTCAAACTGGGCCATATCCATCCGATCATCACCATCCTGAGCTATAAAACCAAGAATGTACTCCATCGCCTTGAAGAGATTGGCAAACTTCGCCTCAGACTCCTCCAGCTGCTGCTTCAGAGTTCGGACAGTATCAAGACCCTGAAAGTCATCACGATCAGCATCACGGCGTAACCGACGAGCCAAAGAAAGCTGTTGATCAGCTTCTTCACAACGAGAGTCAGCTATCTCAGTTACCAATTGAGCCTGATTCTCCGAGGTGCGAAGGGTTTCCTTCATGGTCTCGTTATTCGGAACCAATGCTCCCGCTCACGCTCAAAGTCCGAGAAAGAAAGAAGAGAGAAAATAAGAGTCAAAAAGAGCATATGGAAAAAGAACCCGACAGAAAGAAATGAGACAAAGAAGACAAAGTACCCGCAGCCTACTGCAGATTGGGCCTCGGCAACGGCCTTCATTGACGTATTCTTACGGCCCTCTTCTTCAACAATCCGAGCCTGCAGAGCAGACTCGGTAACAGCGCGTCGATTGCGCTCCACCTGAAGCTCAGATTGAACCCGAGCCAGCTCCTTCTGAGTGGTCTCAAGCCGAGCAACAAGTGAAGCAAAAGAAGAAGCTTCGCCAGAACCAAAGAGCAAATCTTGGTCTCGGACTAGAGCCTGCAAAAGAAGCGGAATTATAAGAACAGACAACATCAACAAAGGAAAAATAGCGGACACAAAAAGAAAGTCACATACCTGAAACTTGGAAGCAAAGGAACCAAAAGAGATCTCCAACTCCCGAAGACAGTGAGAAGAACTGAAGTTCTGTAAGTCCACATCAACACGGGACATTGATGGAACAGGAGAAGCAGCAGTTGGAGTAGGAGCACGGGCGGCAGGCTCCTCAACATTTTCGGGTTGTTCAGCACCCGCACCACCGCCCGAAGCTAACACATCTTGTGGGGATAACAAAGTGTCATCCCCAACAGTTGTAGCAGATGCAAAGAGCAAAGACTTGGCCGCACCTGAACACCCCGAGGCTCAGAAGTAGAACCCGGGAGAGATACATCTGCAGAAATAAAGGCAATAAGATGCAAGCAAAAAGCAAAAGATAGGCAAAGAGAAACAACCAGAACACTCACTAGAAGGAGCAGACTTGGCTCCAGTAGAACCAGCGTCACCGCCAGATTGAGAACCATGTCCACCGGCTCCAGCAGATCTGAAGAACAACAAGAACAGATATCAATTGAGGAATAAAAAGGCAGCAATCGCCAGAAGGCAGCAAATAACTAGTGGAAACAGAACACTAACCTGGGAGTACTTTTAAAACTAATGGGCCGTCGGGTAAAAGCCAGGACCTGGATGTTGGAGAGAGGAAGAACAAAAGGAACAGGGGGGCAAGGAGCCTTCATGCGCCTAATGAAAAAACAAGAATCAACACCAAAAGAACCCAAAACACAGAAAAAGGCAGAAAGAAGAGAAAGACAACTTACTGGTGAACGGCTAGAGGGACGTCATCTCCACCAGCATCCTTGTCCTCAAAGAGAGCAACGCTCACTCCACCTACAAAACAAATCAAAAGATGAGATCCAAAGACAGAAAGCGAGAACATAGCTAAGGGCAACAACCCGAACACAACTCACCTATGATGATATTACCTGTGGGAGCAGACGAAGAGGACTCGGCGTGTGCGTTCTTAGTAACTTGAGAGGAGTCAACACGTACCTGACACTTTCACCGACCGCTGAGAATCATTTCAACAATTTTTGGATGCGGCTTATACTCAACAAAACAGGACTTGTTAAACTCAACACAAAAGCCGATGTCAGGAGAAGAGACAGATCGAGTAGAAGCGGTAGCAGAAGAACCCCCATCACCAGTCGGAGGCTCATCAATCTCCTCAATATGAAGGCAGAAAGAACGCCCAAAACCCTACAACAACCAGAAATCAGCAATAGACATATCAAAAATGGAAAGAATCCAAAAGAAGAAGATTCTAGCACTTACAACAGGAGGAGGATGAGCAGCATCGTATTCTTCGATCCAGGTAGGTACAAGGCGTACCCCCTTCACAAGAGCCTTGAGGCAAATCAAAACCTCATCTTCAGACGGCTCATCGTCAAGAACCAGGCGTGAGAGATCACTCGGCCCAGTATACTCAAATCCAAGGTGCTCCCTTTGCATAAGGGGTTGCACCATGCGACGGGTAAAACTGGCAAGGATGCCATTATCAGTCAACCCGAGCTCCTTCAGATCAGCAATATGCTCAAGCAGAGGCTCAAGCGCAGCAATCTCAGGACCAGAAAGCTTGCTCGACCACAATTCAGATGTGTCAGGGAGGACAGAAAGATCAGAAGAAAAATAAGCATTGGAATTGGGAACATAGAACCACTTCTCGGCCCAGGGAAGATGGTCAAGAAGATTAAGAGAAAAGAACTCCGCGCCTTCCCCTGATGGGTCTGGATGTGGACGCAACCAAAAGGAGAGGAATCCGCAAGCTTAAGACGGAAGAAATAGCGAAACAACAGGAAGCAGGGAGGAATGCTGATAAACACCTCGCAGAGGTGAGCAAAGGCAGAAAGATAAAGGATGCCATTTAAGGCAAAATGATGACATTGGAGACCAAAGAATTGCAAGACCTCCAGGAAAAACTCGAAGGGGGGAAAAGAAAGCCCGCAGTGGGCAAAATGAGCAAAAAGAATAGATTGGTTCGAAGGAGTTGGAAGCAGATGATCACCAGGAAGGATGTACCCGGAGAGCTCCTGAGGAGCAATGTGGCTGTGCTCCTCCAGCACAGCATGTTGGCGGCGCTTGTCGTCGGCTTCGGCCATGACTTCTGCATAAGGCGCGTCTTCAGAAAATCTTTATTCAAGATGACATCAAGAGAGTGTTCTTCATCTACCTCAGCGGCCTTGGCCTTGCCCTTGTTCTTGGACGCTCCAGTCTTCACCATCTTCTCCGTAGCAAGAAGAATCGCCCAACAATGGCGGATTTAAAACTAACGGTGGCTGCGAAGCAAGAGCTAGGGTTTACGAGGGCTTAAGCAAATTGGGGATTTTTTTACCAGAGTGCTCGAAGACAGAGTAAGGACAAAAAAGGATAATGACCCCCTATTTATAAAGACTAAGCGGCCAACAGGGCCCACAGGATCCAACAGTCACCAAAACGGGGCGCAAGGTTACCGTTACGGTAATACCACAACGGATATATCAGCAACGGTAATAATCCCAATGGTAATTTTCTCCAACGGGCAAAATCAGAAGATCTCCTTCCTAATTGTGGGATCTGAACAAAGAACCCTTGAGGACAAGTCATCAGAACCAGTTCAGGTTAAACAACCCGGCAAAGCTCAAGACGGCAAGCATCTCATCAGAAAGAACCCGAATCGGCATATCACAGAGCGTACATACAGCCACACACATTGGAGTACACATACATGATACAAACAACCCAAGTCCACAGATTACAACCACCAGGCAACCAGAGCAACCACGGAAGACAGCATTGGACAGGATATTTCTTTATTCCATACCAGAACTAAAACAGATTACAAGCAGATCCAAGCTCTGATAAACTTAAAGAAAAAGCAAAGGAGTCCATGCACCACAGCAACAAAGAACCCAGTAGAATTTGAGGTTACCAAACCTCTACCAAGACTCAGTGCTATAAAGCAGGAAACAACCCGGATGACATATTCTTCGAAGAGAATACGCAACCAAGATTGCTGGACATGGCACGGGAAGAACGCCGGGTCACCCAAGGAAGCACCGAGAAGGGCACCTGTCTCAGTAGAACAACCCGAGCCCGACTCTCAACATGAGCTGATCTGCACTACTGTCCAAAAGGGGCATAGTAGAAAACAGAACACTGGCTAGACCACAGACATTCACATCGCTGAGAGTCAAAGCACCCGAAGACGGTAAACACAAGGATCAACAAAGTGTTCAAGCAAAGGCACTGGAAAATGAGGCAGTGGAGTACGCACCACATGCATCAGAAGGCCTTTACCATTCGCACCAATGAACCTTACGAACCGAGACCATGCTAGGGTTAGCCTGCCACTAACCCTAATCACAAGACATTTACCATTCTCCAAAGGAGATTACAAAAGAACAAGAAAATGCCCGGGGGCTCGTCTACCTCACACACTACAATATCCATGACTACAATAGATTCAGAAGCACAGGAAGATCACCAAAAGGCTGGACAAAGACACCAAGAAGAAGGGGTGGTATTTATAGGCCAAAACCAGTGCACATAGACCAAGTTCACACAAAAGAAGAAGGCAGAGAAAGGACTGCCATGTGAACAAGAGGACAACACTCAGACTTGACCATACAAACACATGCGCACAGAAGCAATGATAACTCAAAGAGCACGGGTGAACAGTACGCAAAAGATGTCAGGAATCCAAAGAAAGAGGACAGAGCATATCCAAAGCATATTCGAAAGCAAGTACAACCGAACACAAGGAGAAATAAAGGATTCAACAACCAAAAAGTGCAACAAAAAACAAGAAGAACCAACACTCTGGATCCTTACCCGGGTTCATTTCTATCAAAAAGAACCCGAGAAAGGCTCGGGGGCTGCAAAATACCCTCTACGGAAAACAGATTTCAAAAATTTTTCTACAATGGACCCTCTGGCCTATTGTGCCAATAAGCAAGAGGCTTGGGGGCTGCAGTCCTAGAAAACCGAAGCAATAAAATCAAAGGAACCTCTGGCCTATTGTTTCAATAAGCAAGAGGCTCGGGGGCTGCACTCACTGAGTGCACTTTTCAAGGAAAAGTGCACCTCAGCAAGAAGAACCAGAAGAAGCAGGAGACCATCTCAAGATTTCGCTCCAAAAGAACCCGGCTTCCAAAGCTCAATCATGAAATGCTCGGGGGCTTGTCGATAGGGAAACCTACGGGTTCCCCACCAGAGGCGTTCAATGGCCAGTGGGCCGTAAAGAGGCCCACGAAGACACACAGAAAGCAAAGCGACGTGTTAAACTCTACCTCCTAGATGGATTGTATAAGGAAAAGAGTCCTTAAACAGTAGCTTAGGACTCAACTTTGTATCCGACTAGGAGTAGAAAAGAACCCGGTACAGACCCTGGACTATAAAGGGCTGTTGAGGGTACCCCTTGTAAGAGAGAGCATAACGCAACACCAGAATCAATCTTCAATACAGGCGAAAGCTGACTGGACGTAAAGGTTTTTACTCAGAGCAAATCCAAGGGCCCGAACTAGTATAAAATCGCTTGTCCCGTCATGCTCAACCGCCAAGTTCCGTTATTCGCCAAGCTCCTCCGAACAAAAGACCGTCCTGGGTACTCCGATGTCGGGCTATCGGTGATAAAACATCGATAGGTCTTTAGGCCTCGAGTGAGGACTCGAGTGGCCTAGTATGGTTGGCTACTGAGAGATGGCCTCATGAGACCACTATGCTGTGTTAAAGATGATCCTTCTCAGAGGGTTAGCGAGCTGATTGATCAGACTCTTCGGAGTTGGGACAAGCAGTTGGTGAATGAATTTTTTATACCGATGGATGCCGAAGCTATCATGAGTATCCCTCTTTGTACTTTGGCACAGGGTGATTTTTGGGTCTGGCACTACGAGAAGTCAAGGCTGTTCACAGTGAGATCAGCTTACAGAATGTTGGTGCATACAAGAGATAGAAGATCGAACTGGTTAGAGCACACGGCAGGCAAATCAAATACTAGGGAAGAAGAGAAGGAGTGGATTGCTTTATAGAAGGTGCAGGTGCCGTCCAAGGTGAGGGTTTTCCTTTGGTGGCTAGCACGACAGTCTATCCCTACATAGGATGTCCGGTATTGAAGGAACATGGCAGACAACAGCCAATGCAGTATTTGTGGCAGCTCAGATTCGTGGAAACACTCCCTCCTGGAGTGTCATATGGCGAAGGCCATCTGGGCGTTGGAATGAGATGAGATCGCAGGAGCAATATGTATGATCAATGAAGGAGATGCAAGAGCATGGTTAGCAGTAGTGTAGAAGACTTTGTCTCATGATGCAATTACATGGGTCATGATCCGCTTGTGGGCAATCTGGCATGCGAGGCGAATGGTGATACATGAGAATATTTTCCAAAGTCCCTTGTCCACGCACTTCTTTGTGGAGAGCTATCTAGAAGAGCTCAAGGCGACCAAGCCGGCTCAGGGAAGGAGTGGGGCTGGACTGCCAGCGTCATTGTTGAGATGGCTACCCCCACCGGCTGGACTTGCAAAAATAAATGTTGATGCAGCAATGGCAAAGGCCTCTGTTCTTTCTGCCGCAGCTGCTGTGGCGCGAGATGAAGCAGGGAATTTCTTGGGCGCATCAGTGCTAGTGTTGGAAGGCCTAACCAACTCGGAAGCAGTGGAAATGATAGCTTGTCGGGAGGGCTTGGCGTTGGCTTCAGACCTACTACTGCACAAGTTCAGGGTGGCTTGCGATTGTATCAATGCAGTGAAGAATATACATGGGGAGGGAAATGGGGCTATGTGGGCTAATAGTGAAGGAGATCAAGACGAGAAGAGCAGCCTTTTCCCATGTGGAGTTTGTCCATGAACGAAGGAGTTCGAATATGGATGCGCATAGATTAGCTAGGAGTTCTGTATCCATGTCTCTTGGTAGGCATGTCTGGTTTTTGTCGCCACCTGATGGTATTTGTAATTCAAATATAAGCTAATAAAGGGCGGCTTTCTCAAAAAAATAGTCTTATGCCTTTTTTGATTTGTTATTCAAATTCTTTATTTCCAACATAAGAGAATAAAACATTAAAAAAATTAAATGAACAATAGTAAACGCTAACGCATGTGCTGAGTACTAATCGAGCAAACAACCGTAAATTAGGGGCATAATAGACCATGTATGAGGAAACAACTCATTCATGTAGTTAGAGCATAGTTGTGAGCCATACAGTACCACCTGCCTCACAAACTCTACGATGGAGCTACTTCATAGTGGAACTCGTGGAGCAGAGCTGAAAAAACGGGAGCAGAGCAGTGCCAAACACCCTCTTAGTTGGTCAATTTCAAGTCATGCATATAGAACATGACTTGCCCAGCTAGCACGGTAGTCATGATATTTTGAAGGACGGAGTTCCTTTATTTCACTGCGGATAAAAACAAATAGGTCCCTAGTTAAAAGAAAAAAAAAGGCTTTCCATGACGAAATCAGATCGTCATAAAAAGCAAAATTTATTGTAGTGTACCTTAACTTAGTTGCTGATCATATTCAATACAACATTAAGGCAACACGATGGTCCACTAGGTTATATGCTTAGGGTTTGGGCACATTAGTATGTTATCTCACTAAATGGACTAGTGAGGGTTTATTTACTAGGTTTGTCGAGTTGCTAGTAGTCAATCAAGTGTATGTACTCCCTATTACAATGGTATGTGGTTAAGCAACTACATTCTTATAGGGAGAGGTGCTACCATGGGTTGGCTTGGTGTCACTAGTCACTAACTACCTATAGGTAATCACTAGTTGGTTTTAGGGTCATGATCTAGGGACTATCACTAGGGCATCATAGTTGATGGTTGGTCATAGGTCCTGTGGAGGTATAAACTCCATATACCCTCACGGCCTAGTTTGGGCCGACACGCTACCACCAGGCCGGCCCATCAAGCTCCAAGACCGATCGGCTCAGGCTGGTCGGACAGCCTAAAACGGGCAATAATATCGAAGACCGACAAGGAGGACAAGACCTAGCTGAGATAGGAAAGTTTAGACTTGTAAAGTATGTAAACTTAGTACCGAGATAGGCTAGTTCCGACTTGTAACCTTGCTCCCGTAATATATAAGGAGAGCAAGGACCCCCATGCCGAGGGAGGGAATCGGCATACGCACGTACTCATACATCCACACATAATCGAAACAGAGAGCAGGACGTAGGGTATTACGCTTCATAGCAGCCCGAACCTGGGTAAACCTTGTGTGATTGCTCCCTGTTTACATCTTGCTCGCAACCTCGGTGCGCCTTCCGCCAATCCATTACCGGTCAGGGCATACCCCTGGTCGGACTATCGCCGATATTTCGTCGACAGTGGCGCGCCAGGGAGGGGGTGCGCACCGAGATTTCACGTCGATCAAGATGGTTTCCTTCCCGGCTTCCATGACTTTCGAAGCCGGCCTCACCTTCACCATTGGGACGATGACCTGGACAACCGCTCCAGACACCTCATACATCGAGAGTCCACCCTCGATCTTAGCTCTACAAAGCAATGAAGATACAAATCCTTTACCTCCTCGGTACGAGACATCATCATCAAAGCTCGAGTTATCGAACTCCACCTTTTCTTCTAGGCACCAATCAACCACCAGACGAAAATTGGGCCGATCTGTTCAAGCAACTCATGATCAACAAGATAGGCTCATGGAGTTTTTTGCTCGGTTTGGATCTATCCAAATTGAATCAAAGCAAGAATCACCCACTATCCTTCAACAGACCCGGGCGCCAACAAAACACATCGGATTGCAAGATCCCGCATCCAAGGGTTGCATCACCGTTCCCATACGGGTTGCCAAACACCGCCGACCTATTCAAATACCTACCAACTTTTAGCGATTACCCCAAAGGCTATAACCGGATTCCCGATCCACACTCGACATGATCGCTACGCTTTCGACGCACCCGAAGGACATATTGTCAACCATGTGCACCTTGAAGAAGTCACGGATGACCAATCTCCGGAGAAAACACGTGACGTTACTCCGCACACGCCCGCACTCGACGATTACTACAATATCTTAGAACTCTCGGGATCTGCCCATACGATGGTCTATTCCGACAACGAAGAAGAAGTACAATCTGCAAACAACAACACCAAGCGTATCGACACTACTCCGGATCTACAACTTACCGTGTTCCGACCCGGAGGAACATGAAGAAATTCAGTCGAGATCCATGACCCGGCCAAATCCGCTCAAGAATTACAGCAATTCCCATCTTTCCCTCCCAGCCCTAGGGAACGCGGTATGTCATGTTAGTGACAACGAGGTCACCATCAATGGAGAAACCGACGAACAAAGGCAACAGCGAGAGGGTCGAAACGCAGCCGAGAACAACGAAGAAAAAATGAAGCCGCAATCCGTAAAATGCCGATCAAGATCGTATGGTTGGACGACGCAGGGTTTTCGGCGCAATCTCGCTGATGATTTTGACCTTGTAAACGAAAGACAAGTTCACACAACCCCAAGCGCTAATGCGCGGTTGCTATTGACCGCCTCAAGACGGCCAATATTCCTCAAACTCCCCAAATTGAGGAAGCAATTGATTTCCTAGTAGCCGCTAAAGCTCAAGTGAACCATATGAGAGAACAAGCGCGCCCAGGCCGCATCTCTCGAAGCCACCGGCCGCGCAGCTTTCTTTAGCAATCAAATCCCGAGACTCTAGAGAAGGAGGTGCTAACGACAACAACTATGTAGACGATGGAGAAAGTTGTGGGAATTTTCCTCACAATAGATTTCACCGAGACACAATGACAAGACGAGATCAACCACGGAGATAACGAGAGATCATGATCAACCTTTCAATCACCATCATGGTGAACAATATGATGACAACGACCTCCGAGCCGGTCATCAACAATCGATACCGAGCTCGTATGGATGCCGCGGGACCGAAGCCGTATTCAGCCGCCCTACGAGAGGTAGTCCGGCCTAAAAGTTTCAGGATACCGATATCAAAACTTACGATGGCAAGGTCGATCCGAGCATTGGATCCTCTTATACGAAGTAGCCGTACGAGCGGGGAGGGGATGAACATGTCATGGCCAATTACCTTCCTATTGTACTCGACAGTGGGCCGAATAATTGGTTATTACGCCAACGAGAGGGGTCGATTCACGCTTGGCCCCAATTGCGACACCTCTTCATCGAAAATTACAGAACCACGTGCCGCAGCCAGGGCACTAAATACGACCTAGCAAAGATCGTCGACTACCCAAATGAACCACTACGTCACTACATACGGCGCTTCTCGAAGTCTGGACAACAATTCCGAGACATTTCAGATCGAAGTTGTGTCCTTGTTCGTACAAGGATTACGACAACAAGGAAATATCGATCTACGAAAAGAACTCTTGAGAAGACAACCCACTACAACCGACGAGATGTTCGAATAGCACGAGAATTCGCTCGCGTTGATGATGCCATGCAACAGGTTGCCCGAAACCGGACAAGGATACGAAACTTCGAAGAAACGATGACGAGAGAAAGAGATTTTCAACGCAAAGACATGCGCGAAACGACGTACGTGACAATAACCGTCGCAATGAACGACGACGCGACAATCGCATTCAAAACAATTATAGCGAGAGACACGAGATCAACGTGTCCATTCGGTACCACCCAACGAGAGAAAAGAAGCGAGACTTCGATCCGAATATGAGAAAATCCTAGGCCGGGATTGCCCTAAGCATCCAGGAAAAGGCCATACCATGGGCGAATGCCGAGGATTCACAAGCAATTTTTAAACGGGGCAGCCGCCAAGAAACAAAGATTGATAAAACAAAACAAGGAAAAACGACACGAACGTAAGGACAAAACCGAGGAAGAAGAAGACAGTGATAAAGACCCTCGACATCAATTCAACGAGCCCACCAAACACCTGTCAGCCATGATCTTCGGCGGCAAGGTTGGCCTCGAAAACTCGCGTGACAAGAAATTACTAAAAAGGAGGATCATGGCGATCGCTAAGACAGATGGGGCAAACATAGATACCAAAGCTCCAGCCTGGTCGGAACAACCAGTCACCTTCAACAGGGCTGACATGTGGGCAAATATACCAGACGCTGGGCGTTTCCCCTTGGTACTCGATCCAGTCGTCAACCACATACGCATGGAAAGAGTACTCATAGATGGCGGCAGTGCCTTAAACATACTATTCTTACAAGCGTTCCGAGAGCTAGGGTTAAAGATCGAAGATCTCGAGCCTTACGACTCACCATTCGGGGAGTCATGCCGTGCAAACCATCAATGCCTTTGGGAAAAATAACCCTACCCGTCCGGTTCGGGACAAGACAAAGACTTCGGAAAAGACTACGTCGCTTCATTGTAGCCGACTTCGAAGGCGTCTACCATGCCATACTCGGTCGACCGGGGATCGCGAAGTTCATGGCCGTCCCTCACTATGGATATCTAGTATTGAAAATGCCAACATCAAAAGGCATTCTTTCTCTTAGAGGCAATGTGCTTATGGCCCATGACTGCGAAACAAACGCCTACGCAGCAGCCGAATTAGCCGACCTCAAAGCTCATATGGAGCAAACATGCCTTGAAGCAAAAAAGATACCAGAAGCTGATCTCCAGATCCCAGTCAAGCAGTCTAAAAGATCAGCTAACAAAAGCAACGACACAAAGAAGATCGAGCTCATCCCCGGTGATAAAGAAAAAACCGCTCTCATAGGAGCACATCTAAACGACAAATAGGAAGACGCGCTCGTCCAGTTCCTAAGGGACAACATAAGCATATTTGCCTGGAAACCAGCAGACATGCCAGGCGTCCCAAGGGAAAAGGCCGAGCACTTCCTTAATGTCTCAGAAACCGCCAAACCAATCAAGCAAAGATTACGACGGTTTGCTCGCGACAGGAAGGAGGTGATTAGGGTAGAAGTGTTAAAGCTATTAGCAGCTGGTTTTATAAAAGAAGTGTATCATCCTGACTGGCTATCCAATCCAGTTCTTGTACAAAAGAAAAATGGCGAATGGAGAATGTGTGTTGATTATACCGACCTCAACAAACACTGCCCTAAAGACCCCTTTAAACTACCTCGCATCGACGAAGTAGTTGATTCAACCGCAGGCTGCGAACTATTGTCCTTTTTAGATTGCTATTCAGGGTATCACCAAATAGCCTTAGCAACTCACGATCAAATAAAAACATCATTCATCACGCCTTTCGGCGCATACTGCTATACGACCATGTCGTTTGGCCTCAAAAATGCTGGTGCAACATACCAACGCGCCATCCAAGAGTGTCTTCAAAAAGAAATTTCCGACCAGTTGGTCGAAGCATACGTAGACGACGTAGTCGTAAAAACAAAGGAGAGCGGATCCTTAGTTTCAAACCTAGAGCGAACCTTTGTCGCCTTAAACAAATTTCAGTGGAAATTAAACCCACAAAAATGCATATTCGGAGTACCATCAGGGATACTACTTGGCAACGTAGTTAGCCAAGACGGCATCAAGCCAAATCCCGAAAAGATTAATGCAGTTTTAAAAATGACGCAACCGAAAGGCATAAAAGATATCCAGAAACTTACTGGATGCATGGTGGCTTTAAGCCGCTTCATATCAAGACTTGGCGAAAAAGGCCTCCCCTTTTTCAAATTATTAAAAGCCAAGCAAAAATTTGAATGGACAAGCGAAGCAGACAAAGCCTTCTTCGAACTCAAGACATATTTAACATCGCCACCAGTGCTAACAGCACCTAAAGATCACGAAGAGTTATTGCTATACATTGCGGCTACCGATCGCGTGGTCGACAAGAATAGTCGTCGAACGACAAGAAGAGGGACACACATATGGTGTACAAAGACCAGTCTACTACATTAGCGAAGTTTTAAACGACTCCAAACAGAGATACCCACACGTACAAAAAGTTTTGTACGGGATCCTAATAACAAAACGAAAGTTGCTACACTACTTTGATACATATCCGATCACAATAGTAACAACACGCCGTTGGCGACATTCTCCGCAATAAAGACGCCGAGTGGTCGGATCATCAAATGGGCAATAGAACTTAGCCCATACACATTGAAATTCCAGAGACGAGAACAACCATCAAATCCCAGGCTTTGGCTGATTTTCTTGTAGAATGGACGGACATATCCCTACCTCCATTTCAAAACGAAGCCGAACGATGGGAAATGTTCTTCGATGGCTCCCTCAAAATAAAAGGAGCAGGAGCAGGCGTCGTGTTCAAAGCACCAAGCGGTGATACCCTAAGATATGTGCTGCGTATCCATTTCAAAGCTTCAAATAATGCGGCTGAATACGAAGCTGCACTTCATGGCCTCAAAATAGCCATCGAGTTGGGTATAAAAAGGCTCCTCGTCTTTGGAGATTCTAATCTAGTCGTCCAGCAAATCAACAAAGAATGGGACTGTACTAATGAGAAAATGGAAGCATACGTGGCGAAATAAGGAAGTTGGAAAATAAATTCTATGGTCTCGGAATTCACTTATATACCAAGAGAAAAGAACAAACTTGCCGACCAATTATCTAAATTGGGATCTGACAGAGCAAAAATGCCACCTGATGTATTTGTTCAAGACCTCCTATTACCTTCTGTCACACAGGAGGTAGCACAGGAACCACCACAAAAAGACGTAGAATCATCTGACAAAACTAAAACGGATGATATCCAACGAGCATACTCTTGGCCCATCTCCGACCATCGGCAAAACAAGATCATCGCCGCAATCCGACCAGCGCCTTTCAATAAATGCTCCAAGAACAAGGTCGGGCAAAAAAATCTATAGATAACTCCAAAGTTATTTATCCAAAGAAAAGAAAGCGACAAGACTCCTCGACCGCAAAGGGATGTAACGAGCAAATACCATCAAGTAGAACCTTTGGAACAAACAAAAGAGACAAAACCAGACCGGAGAATTCCCTTTATTCGGTACCTCATTGATGAGGATACACCGACGCAGATAAAATAGAAAAACAAATAATCTTATAAGACGCAGCAAACATTATGTCCTAGTCGACGGGCAACTTATGCGCAAAAATGCAAGCGCTGAAGTATTGCAAAAATGCATTTCCTTCGAAGAAGGAGCAGAACTACTACTACGTATTCATGAAGGGATGTGTGGAAACCATGCAGCATCAAAAACACTGGTCGGGAAGGTGTTCCGAGCAGGTTTTTACTGGCCAACCGCACTCGCCGATGCTAAAAAACTAGTTCAGCATTGTAAAGGTTGCCAATTCTTCGCTAAACAAATTCATGTCCCTGCACATGAGCTTCAAACAATACCATCAGCATGGCCCTTTTCATGCTGGGGACTTGACATGATAGGACCATTCAAAAAAGCCCCAGGCGGCTATCAATTCGTCTATGTACTTATAGACAAATTTTCAAAATGGATAGAATATAAGCCCTTAGTCAAGGCAAATGCTCAAAAGGCTGTCGAATTCCTAACGACGCGTCGTACATCGTTTCGGCGTACCCAACACCATCATAACAGATTTGGGATCCACATTCACAGGTGGTGAATTTTGGGATTTTTGTGAAGACTTAGGAACAAAAGTAAAATACGTATCAGTGGCTCACCCTCGAGCCAATGGTCAAGTAGAAAGAGCAAATGGGATGATCATAGACGCACTACGGAAAAGGTTATATCGAGACAACGATACCCATCCAGGAAGATGGTATCATGAATTACCTGCCGTAATATGGGGACTTCGAACTCAACCAAGCAGAAATACCGGCGTCTCGCCTTATTTCATGATATTTGGTGCGAAGCGGTTTTACCGGATGAAGTGGCATTTGGCTCACCAAGAACAAAAAACTATGACGAGGAAGCCACAAATGAAGTCGAAAAACTATCATCGATTCGGGAGAAGAGCGAAACTTGGAAACACTCCCAAGAACGGCCAAATATCTAGCGTCTCTACGGCGCTATTACAACAGAACGTAAAAAGAAAGACGGTTTGTAGTCGGAGATCTCGTCCTCAAAAGAATTCGAAATCGACGACCTCCACAAATTGTCATCTCATTGGGAAGGACCTTTTCTAGTCAAAGCAGTCACAAGACCAACGACTTATAAATTGTGTACTCTAGACGATCCACCTAGAGATTTGCCAAACTCTTGGCACATAGAACACTTAATTAAATTCTATGCTTAAGGCAATTGTAATTTATACAAATATAGTACCGCCATCCGTACCAAAGCATACGAGATATTTTTACAATAAAGGTGCCAAGCACCACGTAATTCAATACCACAGGAAAAAAGTTTAAAGTTGTTGCTCGTGGCACAAGGTCTATCTTGTCGGCAATAGCGCGGGCGGTGCCCCAACAAGCCTTCGCAAATCTTTGAGCTTTTCCGGAGAAGTGTCCGGGACGTCCGGACTCCAAGCGCTTAAAATCTCGTCGAGGAAAGTGAGATTGCGCAAGAGCTAGAACACTCGACGCAACAAAACGGCTCCCCTTCCCGACAAACTCCTTCAATAAGCGCCATGAACGGCGGCATTGATCCACAACAAATTCGGGAACAAGAAGGGGATTTGCCGGCCTCACTTCACCTCGCGCAAGCACGAAAAACGAGGCCGCATCCACCCGCCATGGAAAGATAACGTTCACAATTGCTGGTTATCATCCTTCAAAGACGCCAAATTGTGCCATATGACGCTCATGCGTTTCTACACAAACACAATTCATAAGATACAATCGAGATCAAGACCTCAAAACACGAGAACATAACAAAGGAGAAAAAACGCACCTCGTGCCTCCCTTTCCAGCGTTCAATTTCTACACGGGCCTTATTGCCTACTTCGTTCGACGAGCAATTTCAGCAGCCATTAAGGCTTTATCACTCTCCAATTCTGCAAAATACTCAATCGCTACTTGTAACCTCTATTAAAATAATAAGTAACAAGAGCAAAGTAAAACAAACCTTTGTGTTGCTCCCGAAGGATCAGTAACCTTTTTCAAAGCGGGAATCTTTCTCAAGTTCCCAAAGCTTTTCACGACCTTCATAAACTCGGATTTGCCGACCCAAATCCTCATTTTGCTTCCGCATGAAGACCATTTTCACACATGGTCGGCTTGAACCGCTCTATGCGAGGCGAGGTTTTTCAGCAATATCTTCAACGACTGCGAAAGGATCTTTTATAAACACCACAAGATAGGCAAAATAGAAGAGTCACTAAAGACAAGTACTAACCTTGACACGAGCCCGCAAATCGGTAAACACTTGCTCAAAACCATCGAGATGGTACCCCGGCAACATCTTCAAAAATGTGCCACCGCCCATCCTCATTTTGACGGGCAATGTAGGCCGCGGCTGCCGGGAACATGGGCACCGAGAAGAAGTTCCTCCTCTAACCTCTTCCATTATCTCGGGCGTCTCTTTGTTGATACACCGGGTCTAAAACTACCCAAGCGCATATTCGAGATATTGATCTCCTTCAGCGAAAGAAGCCGGGGAAGAATCTAGTGCCAAACCCGGCACGGATGGCATGCATCCCCGCAGGAGGCCATGATGTTGATACCCGTAGTAACCACTACGGGTTCGGTAACAACATTTGCAATAGCTGTCCCCGGATCCCCAACAACATCAGCGCGGTGGAACAGGTTTCTTGATCCACGACTACATTGGCGCGGGAGTTACAAAGATCGGGAACGGCTTCTTGGCCTACCACAAGCGGTCCCCAGCTTCCACCAAGGGCTCTCTCGCCCAAATCTTCAACAATAGGAGCCCCGACAACAAAGCAAATTTTTTCACAATAATTAAAACAATTCAAGGCATAGCAAAGATACGGGCCAATAAATTTATATACTCACGGTTCGATTGCTCAAAGTGAATGTTGAACCAATCAAGCATATCGGTCTCCACGCTCCGAACGTGTGCGAAGATCCAATAACAACATCGGCCTCGGTATCACAAGGCAATACGGCAGCGAGAGGCATTCGATCCTCTAAAACCTCGGCCAAATTATCGAGTTTGAACATCGCGATCAAAAGCCCGGCCCTAGTAATTGGCATAACAGGTTGATTCCCGAATCAACAACGACGAGGAAGTACACGGGGGAGTATGACTCCGACCACCACTACGCTCGGCACGCAAACGTTTGCGCCGAGCAATTTCAGCAAGCGACAACTTATCGTCGAAATCGATCCGAATCGATGACTCCGCAATCTGACGATAACGACGCTTCGACCGCTTTGAAGCACGGGGTGAAGAGATAAAGAGCCACCGTCGGGACACCGAGAATGTTTCTTTTTCTTCTCATACACAAACTTCGCTTTCCGGCAGCTTTAGATTGATCATCGACGGGCTCCACGGCGGATCATCGAGCACTGTCATCCTGTCAATACCCCGATCAAAACCGGTGCGTTGGCGAAGAGCTTCCCAGTGCGGATCATCTAAAGGCACTCGGGACACATAAATATGACGGCCCCGTAAGCATATACAGGTCAAGTATAATTACCAAAAGCATTGAGATATAAAGAAAACAAACAAAGTGAACATTACGGTACCGGTGGAGGTGGCATCCTCCAGTCATAAGGTTTAATAGTTGGCCGAGGGATATGAGTATCCTCCCCGTTTGAACATCTTCATAAGCCTCAAGTTAATATCATCAAGAGCAAGTTCCTCTCGAAGATTCACGAGAAGGGTCATCCTTCGACGATATTCCCACGGGAAATTAATTCTCTCCCTCAAAGGTTGGATAAGGCGAGAGATGAAAACAAATTTCGCCACTTGTAAAACCGTTCGGGCCCTTTAAAATTCATCATTGCCGGGATCTCGTTCACTTCGATCATCTCGGTAGCATTTGGCTTATCCGACCAGCGATGATTTGGTTCGGGAATCGAGTAATATCACAAGGGACAGCCTCCTTGCTGATTATCATTCACATAGAACCATTTTTTGAACCAATCTTTCACATTGTCGGTATGAGTGAAAGACGGCCGGCGTGAACGCATTCCATCACGAAGAGAGGTAGCACGCCCCAGCTACGGGGCTACCTCCTAAATTTCCCTCTTTTTCAATTCATAAAAATGACGAAACACATTGAAGTTTGGGGGAATTGCAAGATACATTTCACAATATGCAACAAAGAGAGCGACCGTCATAATTGAGTTCGGTTGCGGTTGCGGATAGAAATCCTCCAAAAATGCGAGTTCCACCGGGAAAGTATGAAGCGGAATTCCCAAGCCTCGATGAAATAATCTTCAAAAACAACTATTTCACCATCATAAGGGCGGGAACGCCTCACCTCACGGCGGCACACGCCACACTTCAAAGGATGCCGGCGGAATCATGCCCCCATCCGCCAAAGAATTCAGCGACGCCGCCGCCGACCGTCGGCGACCAAAGAAGCTTCATTTGTTTCTCATACTCCTTCGTTCCTTTCCCTTCTTCTTCTCTCGCCGCAGATTGACGCTTCTTCGCCATGATTTTCGGACGGGAAGGATGCGGTTGCTCGAGCTAACCCTAGACACAGCGCACGGGAGCACAAGGGACTGATTGCAAGAACGGCAAGCAAAATGAAACCAAGCGTCCAAATGTCGGCGGCACCAAGAGTTTTTAACCGCACTAGGGTTTTTTACTTCGATGGGCCGGAAATCGGGCCGCCCCTAGCGAAAAAAGGCTTTTCCGGTTCGTTTCTTTTTCCCCGTTTAAAATTCATTTTTTCCGCAGACGCACAGCTTACCAGACAACCTGAAAGCTGGCCCAGTAAGCAAAGCTACTGATGGCCATTTAAGTCTGCCTTCTAGCTATAGTCTTAAAAACAGCCTCGCTAAAAAGACTGGGTTCACAGCGAAGCTGTTCCAACCCGCTGTAACAAAGTTACAGTATAGCAGCAGTATATCATTAACATTTCAACCCACACAATCCGACAGCTGAGCTGGGATTCTTTGGCCAATGATACCGGTTATTCTGGCGCACAAATAGCTAAGCTATTTTTATGGGTTTAGATTCAAAACCATGGTCTCACAGCCACGCTGGGGACTGAGTTAAGTAGCAAAGCTATCTTAGCTTAATCATGACAAAGTCATGGCATGGTTCAAACCGACCAGCCCAAATGAAATTTGGCCTGCTCGGTCTCACTCAAAGAGTGGTCGGAAACACATAGAGCACGACACAATGATCGGTTGTCTTCTTTTTTAGACCACGACATAACGTGTTCCACCTCATCTCGAGCTCGGGACTACGTGGGCCCACGTCACCCGAGAGGTGACATGGGCTAGATCCTTCTTTTAGAGCTTGCTGCAACATATACTATCTTACAGCAACCTCGGGGACTACGTGGGCCCACGTCATTTTGCATGACTCGGCCTGATCCTTTCTCTTCACAAAGAGTTTAGTTTCAAAACTGAGCTAAGGCACTGACCTATCACGACGGATACCATGTGATGGCAGGCATCACACACTAACGAGGGCCCACGTCTCTAGATTTGGGATCCTTTCAAAATTCTTTTTTCTTTTCAGGAGCATCATAAATCTTTCGGTCAAAACCGACAACGTCAACCAAGTGCAAGCAAAGTGTGGTCGGAAGCACTAGACGGTCCTCCAAAGACTTGCTCGAGACCACATGTCGAACGTGTGTCCGACCATCCTTTCTCACTCGGCCAAGCAAGACGGTGTTTTCTCCCTCAAGATCCATGATGCTCGGGGACTAGCCGTGGAGGTATAAACTCCATATACCCTCACGGCCTAGTTTGGGCCGACACGCTACCACCAGCCGGCCCATCAAGCTCCAAGACCGATCGGCTCGGGCTGGGTCGGACACCTAAAACGGGCAATAATATCGAAGACCGACAACGAGGACAAGACCTAGCCGAGATAGGAAAGTTTAGACTTGTAAAGTATGTAAACTTAGTACCGAGATAGGCTAGTTCCGACTTGTAACCTTGCTCCCGTAATATATAAGGAGAGCAAGGACCCCCATGCCGAGGGAGGGAATCGGCATACGCACGTACTCATACATCCACACATAATCGAAACAGAGCGGGACGTAGGGTATTACGCTTCATAGCGGCCCGAACCTGGGTAAACCTTGTGTGATTGCTCCCTGTTTACATCTTGCTCGCAACCTCGGTGCGCCTTCCGCCAATCCATTACCGGTCAGGGCATACCCCTGGTCGGACTATCGCCGATATTTCGTCGACAGGTCCTCATTAGTAAGATGTGATGTTATCCTAGGAGCTTATCCATTGGTAATATAAAGGAATGCCTAGTTGTGTTAGGTCATGTCATTTGGTTCTACGTGCTCAATTAAATATCTTATTCACATGTGGCTTAAAGAAGATATTAAGACACATATGATGTTGTTATGATGTAGCGTTTAGCATTTAAACGTGGGGGCTATTTGTGCAACTAGGTAGGATTTCCAACATGATAAGCAACAAACAGGGATTTATTTAGAAAAAAGTTTATAGTTGGGATTTTTGTGTTTGGTGAATTTTCCGGATTATTACAGCGAGAGAGCCAGAGAGAAGTGTGGTCGAGCACTCGAGAAGTCAAGATCGAGTAATGCGGCGGCCTAGGCTATGGTGCGGAGTTAGCGGGTGCGGTCCAGCGCTCAGACCCAATAAGAAACATCGGACCCAGTACGTGACAAACCAGACCCACGAATCTTCACGAACATCTAGTGGACAGAGTGTCGTTTGAAACAAACTCAGATTTCAGGCGACCGCACAATAGGAAAAGTGTTTATAATAAATTTAGTTCAAGTTTGGTAAGTTGGACTTGAGATAAAATATTATTTTACAATTGTTGATATGCTACATATTTATATTCACAAGAAGACAAACCATGTAAAAGGTTGATGCACCACGCGAGACACGGTCCTCCGATTTATCTTTTGACATAAAGCACATCGGCGAGCTTAACTCGGGTTAAGCTCAACAAGTCATCAATAACAAAGTACCTATACATATTTAACCACAAGGGTCATGTTACCAGAGAAAACAAAGCTTGTTAGCAACGTTATTGATGACCGGCATCAACAACGTTGCTGACTTGCTGGGCTGAACCCGAGTTTGTCACGCTGCTACCGACAACGTCGTCGGTCGGGTTTGACTTCTCGACCATAGAAGCCGCGCGTCGGTGATATCACCACAGATCTGCCGTAGATACTGTAACAAAATACAGCTCGATCACCATTGCGTCGGCTGCCACCGTTTCACCATTGCACCGCGATCTTATTAACACCTTTCCTTTAAGAAAGTGCGGCCAGCGGCGGTTGCTTAACATTTATTGTAAAATTTAGTGGACGTAAGCAACTACTCTTTACGGGCATGGTAACCCTAGGAGCTCCATATCCTAATATTTTTCGTTTGTTAGTATAACTTTGGTTTTGCTTGGATCTAACTTCTCATTTGTTAAATAGGTGCTTAGAGAGCGTCCTCCAGCCGGTGTTGCGACGTGACGAATTAATTAACGGAACATTGCGGACGGGCTGGGCTCAGGGTTAGGTTGGACAGGCTAAGCCCAACCGTGAGCCATGCAATAAATTAAATATAAAATAATTAATTTATTTAATTGACTGCTTTGAGATTCGTGTTATTTTTAGAAAAGGGTGTATTGGAGCAATTCCCTAAATATTAATATATTTTAATATATAATTGTTGACAGTTATTCTGTGATGGAGGGAGTACCACCTGACAAAGGGCGGGTTGCAGGTTGACAGCGTCCGGAACCATCCGAACCAACCTGTCTTTGTTTGGTTTGCGGTGTAAGTTCAACTGGTCCGTCACGAGGACGTTCCATGCAGCACTTCAGCAAAGCCATATATATATATGACGGACGAGTTCATTCTGAGGAAAATGACCAGACGAGAGCTCATGCCAGATCAACTTGTGCCGGATGAGGTCGAGCGGTGAATCAAACACGCTGATAATTCTTGGTTCAAGTCACAAAATAGGCAGTGATAGCCTGATAGGTATCATATGACTACAGGCAAAGACTATAATCCGGTAGTAGTATATCACTGCCATGTCTATGTCACATCGGGTCCAATTTGAAATTTGGCCCATAGTCACCTATGTGTATGTTAATGAGGGGGGAGGGGGGTGATTCTGGCAACCCGTGTGAGGAGAAATAAAGCTAGGGCTACGCTAAGGAATATGGCTGAAATACATCCAAATCATCCAAGCATTTCGGTTAGTTGGTGGTGATGAAGGTGTGTGTTGGCTGCAGTGATTAATTTCCTTGTCACATTTCCTCCCCTTCCTTTAAGACTTAACTTGCTCGTTTCTGTCTCTAATTCAGATTACCGATAATACCAGGGCCTCTAGGTCGATGACACCTCATACAACAATTGAAGCGAAGCGGCATTGCTTGACATCAATTATGCTTGTTTTTTACTAGGAGGAGACTTGGGTCAACTTTTGATGCGTTGTTTATTTGTTTACTCACAAAACGAATCTGGGACAAATTACAAGGGTTTACTTTTAGTACAATATCTGTTAAGGATTGGTGATTTTTTATTTAAAATAGGGTTTCTCCCTCCATCAAGGGAAAATAAAGGTTCCAATCCTCTCATCATCTTGTTTATAAAGGCAACAGTCTTGAAGGCCCATGTAATGAGTTGTTTAGAACTGCCCATTAGGTGGCATTAGTGTTGGTATTTATTTATTTAACTGGCTTTCTTGCTGACCTGGTTTATTTCTTAAACCTTGCATTTTCTTGTGAGAAACTGGCTATGTTGAAGTTGTATTTCTATCACAGATTATTATAATAACTTGTGAATCCTGAAGTGTTAAGAAATGTCTTATTAGGGATGACATGGACGGAAATGAAGGGAGGTTGGGAAACATCATACATCTTTTCGAGAGATTAGGGGATATTTTCTATGGTTTAAAAAACTTGTCAAGTGTTTATCCTGTCATCTTCTCAAGTTGTGTTCTTTCTGTTGTTTTTTGATGCACTGTTCTTGCTGTTGTTATTGTACAAGATATGCATTGTATTAGTGTGTCAGAAATCATACTACTAGCACAGTACACGACTCAAAATGCGCAGCTTATCATGTATTGGGCCCAGCCCGTATTTTCCAACTTGACCTGTGTAGGAATAATTTGGTTAGTGCATGAATTGGGCCGTTTCTTGTGGGTGGATAGGTTTGGGCCTTTCAATAAGCTCTCACACTTTACAAGTCCCAGGTGTTTGTCAACAAAAAAAAAAAAAAAAAAAAAAAAAAAAAAAAAAAAAAAATCTCCAATAATAAATATTTTTTCTCTTTATATAGAACCTAAAAAATTAAGTTGGTAGAGTTTTTTTTTTTTTTTTTTTGCGTATAAGTTGGTAGAGTGTTAACTTAAGAAGTAGCCAGTTCAATTCCACGTGTCTCCATTAATGTTTTTCATTTGTTTTCCTTCAGTGACAAACGAGTAAATTAAAAATATGTAATAGTTGGGGATATATCTCAATCCCTTTAATGACAGAATGATGCATTAATTTGAAGTGCAAAAGAATGCCATGGTTGGGATTGTAGCTCCAATAATATTTTTTTCATTTAGTATCTTTAACTAGTTAAATACCCGTGCGTTGCAACGGGACCACATAATACCACGATAACATATGTATGAGCGTGTTATATAGGTGCATGGCAATTCAATATGTTAGGATTCTCGCGTTACAACTGGTAATTGCAATAACATGTTGGTTTTGTCTTTGATGATAGGTTTCACGGCGTCTCTTATTAATTGCATCCTTTTGTTGTTTTCATCGAGCTCTACCCCTTTCCCTCTTGCGTTCTTTAGCATCGCCTGCCGTTAAATTTGAATTGATATAGTTCAAATAATACAAATAGTATACACCATGTAATATTTGACACAAAGTATATTACCTTCTTTGGCAGTGTTAGTCTTGTCTCCCAATGGTGCGCGAGAACTATCCATTGTAGCAATCTATAACATGAAAAAAAAGCATACAGAAATCAAATCCCGATCTCAAAGCCTTCGGCGAATCCAATTCACAGAATCCTCTACATTTGTTCCTCAAACTCGGTCTAGGACAAGAACTATTACTCGAACTAAGCTAAGATATTTAATTGGTTTACTGAATTATAACAATGAGAAGAAATAGAACACTCTATCTGTGTCGAGAAAGATGATACTAACGTTGCTAGTCTGGATAATCACAACACTAATATTGTGGATCAGCTCATGTTGTCATATGGTCAATTGGTATGCTGGCTTCAGTTCTTTAATGCCTGACAAAGCTTTGCACAGACAAGAATTTTCAGTTGTTTGATCTCTGGTTACTCATCAAACTCTATATTTACTTATAGCAGATTACTATGTTTCCCTGAGACTACTGCACTAAACAGAATTAAACATGTACAACTGGAATTTAAAACAGCATGAAAGACTTTCTAGCATACTTAAACTTGCTACAGTTCTTTATTCCACTTCTTATCATTAGTCCTGGAAATTTGGTAAATATTTTTTTATTCTAATTAGAAATG
Organism: Themeda triandra; assembly: GCA_018135685.1. Classification (NCBI taxonomy): domain Eukaryota; kingdom Viridiplantae; phylum Streptophyta; class Magnoliopsida; order Poales; family Poaceae; genus Themeda; species Themeda triandra. The sequence continues at coordinate 38,432 of JAENPR010000989.1, read as the reverse complement.
TTTTTGATGTAGTTTATTGTCATTCAGAGCAGAGCTTTCAGAGTCATCATGGAACTATAGTGTAGCAAAAACTCGAAGGTGCTTTATTGGTAGCACTATGAACTAACAATCATGTTACCCAGCTCTGTAGCTTTATGTTACTCTGAATGGTAAAGACCAGGATACCAAGATTAACAAGTTATATGGATGAATACATGTTTTTGAAGACAGAATGAAGTGGGTAAAAGTTTGCTCAAGCTGCAACTAAAATTAGTGCTACTCAAACCTAGGATATCTTGCATGTTGACAAACTTAGTGGTGCCCAAACGATAAGAGAATCTTGTATGTTGCCCAAACACAAAATTATTAGTCAGCTTGAGATTATGAGAGGATCAGAACTACGATATCTCACAAGCTGAGACAGTAAACAAACCATTTGTATAGCAGATTCAAAGGCTTGGAATGCAAGCACACACTAAAACAATTTATCAGTAATCAGACTGGCAGCAGCAACCAGTGACATAAAACAAACATGTGGTGGGCATGTAACCAAACCAGAGCCTTACCTGTCTGGGCGTCTCGCTTTGATGAAGCGACGTCCTTCCGGATGAACACAATACGTAAGATCAGGGATATCTCTGTTCGCCTTCGCATCGTGCCGACCTTTGATCAAGCAAAATCAGGAACACATAATGAATACCGTAGATCACATAGCTAAGTGTTTGGGAGAAGTAGAAAATAGTTCACTATGGACAAATATGTGATGATGTGTTATTTGAAAGAAAACACCACTAAAACCTGTCTCTTGAGGAAATAGGAAATATTTATTGCGATTTTGTTTCCCTACGGTTGTGTAATCTTTTAGCTAGTTTGGTTGTGGTTGAAGGGATCTGATGTCGCTACCAAGATATAAAATAAATATAATTCAGTGTCCACGCTTGATAGCAAGATAAAACTGAATAAATCTATGGGAATATGATGGTTCAAACTTGTTTCGAATACAAAAATGCACCTTACATGACATGACTTAGCATTATATTATTTATTAATGAAAATTTAAAAAATTGTATAGAAGGTTTTGTGAATTCAAAAAATAGATGAAAAAAAGGCATTGGGTAGCAAACAATCTGTACTAATTTGTTTTTCTGTTGATTTTGACTCATTCTTTTTATTTTATTCTTAGTGAGTTGAAATTTTGAGGCTCCTGGCTATTATTAATGTGTTCAAAACAGATACCACACTCCCTCAATTCTATCTTATAGATCTAGCAGGCAACTGAAAAAAAAAAATAAATACTAGGCAATCAGAGCAGAACTGAACTTCATTCTGCGTAGGTAACATTCAATTATAACTACGACCAAGATGGGGTACAATTGTCTGTTTGGATAAAAGATAGTAAATTGATCATGAGCTATGGTCCCTAAATTTTGCAAGATCAATTAGTCAAACCAAATGAATTGATATTTTAACAAAAAAACAAGAGAGTAAATTGATAGGAGCTATAGTCCTCGCCTCTGTGTGCTTTGGTGACTGAATTATCAGTTAAAATGGCAAAATGTATGTGTTATCATGACAGAGCTTTTTTTTTTGTTTCTTCAAGTATTACCAACAGGTACTGACACCAGTTCTATTTTCAGTTGCAGAAGAGCCAGAACATACATAATTGAGCTCTAATTTATGCAGGCTGACAATGAGACAGAATGCAACTGTACATAGTACAATAGATGAGAGGGATTGTAGTAGTCTTATCAAGATATATAGAAAATGAGAACTATAAGTTATTTTATAACACACAGGTACGTATGAATCCAATTAGATTTCAACATCAACAATTGCACATTAGCCAGATTAGCCAGAAAACCACATATCCTGATCTCATTTGCACTGCCTGCTAACATTGAGTGCAAAGCACACACAAGACAGAACTGGTCGGCAGAACATAGCAGGCATAATACCCGAGCCACAAATCCAACAAGGCAAATCCTGGGAACAAGAAAGCAAACAACAGACAGTCCTAGCGAGAAAAAAAATAAAATGAATGTCTCACTACCTCTTAGTTCCAATTATCAATTTTAAGGAACTCAATTTACCAAACACACCAAATTCCGAGCCATGCAACTATCTAGGATTTTAATGCTTCATTCGACACAAACAGGGGGAAAAAACCAGATGTCTTGCTACCTCTATGGCATTTTGCCAAACACATTCTGCACAACAGCCAGGTCATACTCTTTCTCTTCTGGAGAACATGTCTAGTTCGTCATGGAAAGGTTAGGGGAAGCATCCCCGGCTTAAGATGCATTATTCCTCACTACATTGAGACAGAATCTGAAGGTCCTAACTCATGAATTCAATAATCGTCCAGTACATTGATACAGAAGGGCCATCAGGATCCACATACTACCTTAGTGACGCGCTCCCATGCCCAGCTGCAGGTCCACGACAACCACTGCCATAGTTAGCTGCAGCTACTGCATCTGCTCTTGTACCCATCAGAACAAGAGAGGCATGAAAGCAAGGGACCAGGATCGACTCGGAACGTGGACCTGTGGCTGCCTTGAGCATGGCGCTGGTGGCCGACGCGTCACCCATGGTGAGGTAGCCCAAGGCCCTCTCCCCTGCCTACACCGCTGCGAGCGCGTCGTAGCAGGTCCAGGCGCCTCGACATTACCGAGCTCAGGGTCTCGCCGCCGCTGCCACTATTCACGGACTCGTGGCCTTAGTATTCGAGAGGGTGAGGGAGCCAGGAGATGAACACGTACGTGAATGTGGCAGCGCGTTGACGGGAGGGCGCCCGGCAACTGCGTCGATCCGGTTGGCAACGGCGTCGATCTGATCGCCCCAACGATGCCAGTTGGGGCAGATCCGACCGGCACGCCTAGGGTGGTCATGGCCGTAGTTGCTTGTGGGTGTATTGGGGTCGGTGTTGCGAAGGGTGGAGGCGGCGGCCTTCGCGTCTACGTACAAGATGGATTCCGCGAGCACAGCTTGGAACTGGAGGCGCGCACAGCTTACTCGCCCGCCGTCACGGCCCTGACGCCCGGAGTCGGAGGATGCCCGCCGGGGGATCTTGGAGCGCGGGCGTCGAGCCGGCGGCCAAGTGCGCCGAATGAAGAGCCGGAACACTGGGGTCGCGCCGGAGCCGAAGGATGTCCGTCGGGCGAGACCGGGAGCGGGGATGTTGAGGCGCTATCCGCGGCAGCGGCGAGCCGGCGGTCAGGTGCACCGCAGCCCCCGTCGAGGGAGCTCGAGGTCGCGGCCAGGGGGAGCGGCGGCAGGATTGCGACGCAGTGGGGCACGCACTGTGCCCGCCGGGGGAGGCTGGGAGCGGGGGTGGAGGCGGCGGTCTCTGCGCCATAGCCGGAGGACGCCCGCCGGTGGACTCCGGGAACGGCGCCGTAGCCGGAGGATGCCCGCCAGGGGAGGCCGGCAGTGGGAGTGGAGGCTGCGTCGCGGCAGCGGAGGGGGATTGGAGGGAGCTCGAGGCTAGGGAGGGAGAGCTCGGGGTTGGAGGCCGGCGGGCCCACCTATCGTGCGGGAGGGGAGGTGAAACCGGGCGTTATTTCACGGGAGGCGAGGTTAAAGAACCGGTGAACGATTCCCTTTGGTAATTTTTAGTGGTATAAGATAAGATAAGAAGATTGACAAAAGCTAAACTTTTTAGTGCAATACAATTGTAAATTGTTAAATTATCTTTGTGCCAACACTAGTGGTTTTGTCTAATGGATTTTTTTGTTCTCGGAATAAAAAAAATTGCAGATTGTGTCTGCAGATATTATAACGAACTAAAACTGAAATTTTAGTATAAAATATATGCAATAAATGTCGTCTGAAAGGAAAACTAAAATTCAGGCGTCTTAAATCTTAAATTTAGCAAATCCAACCCACCTCTTATGTCTAGTATCTGTCTCTCCATTCTCCAGTAGTCTGCTCAGTGCTCACTCATCAATTTCTTGCATTGCATTGGTGCCGGTGCCGATCGGACGCGAACCAGAAAGCACGACGCCGCGGATATAATCGTCCTCTCCTCACGAATGGCAGGCACATCCCCGTTGCCGCCACCACCTGCCTGCCTGCGCGTCCGTCGCTCCCTACCTACTCGTGTGGACCCACCGAGACCGATTTGACGCCTGCAGATTCTCAACTATCAACTCGATCCATCTTCATTCGGAGATTGCAAAACACACACCACGCTCTATGCAACAACAGGCGGTTTTTAATTTCGACCATCTCTTCAAAGTTCACAAAGTCCATTCTGCTGTGCTGCACTGCACTTGCTCGTTCCATCAGGTCGCTGTTGCACTCGTGTGGTGGATGGTGGGTCGTCTCATCTGTCGAGCATTATATTCAGCAGCGTACGTGCAAATCAGAGGAAGAGGGCCAATTCCATTTCCATGTCAGTGTCCAACCAAGTCTGCGGCGCTTACAGCCATGCGAGCTGGCCGGCAGGAAGATAGCATAACTCCTTCACATGCAAAAGGGTGTCGGCCTCAGCCAGCCAGCCGGCCAGCCGATTCAGCCCATGGATGCGCCAACCACTGCTGTGTGTTCCGTCACCCACGCCGGGGCTTCAATGGCATAACTCCTTCACATGACTGGAGCAGCCACTGTGGTTTACGGGGACCTTCACCTCACCTTTTGCATTGCAGCTAGCCTCGATCTCCATGCCCGCATCTCCATTTGTTTCATTGTTTGGTTCAAGCAAGGAGCTGAAACAATGCGCGTGTGGTGGTCTTCCATGCCAGTGGCAGCGGCTGGGGGGATCGGAAGTGAAGTAGTGTTACAGACATTCTGATGCCCAGATTAATTAGGAGAGGGCGGAGGGAGATGGCAGCGCTAGCTATAGCTGATCAGGGTTCAGTGATATGCAGACAGTGTGTCCCATGTTGGCGTCTTGTTGCACGCGTGTTGCGTGATTATTTGATATGATTGGAATGATACTCACTCCGTCCCAAAATAAGTGTCGTTCTCGCTTTTTCGAGAAATAGCTGCTGGCAATTATATATTAAAATATATTAATATTTATGCTAAATAATTAGTATCATCGGGAAAAAAATTTAAATCTAGTTTTTTAACAAAATTATTTAGAGATATAAATATTGCACATATTTTCTGCAAATCGAGTCAAACCTGTGACACAAAAACCTAAAACGACATTTATTTTGGGACGGAGGGAGTACGTGGCTTCAGACAACATTCTGCATTATTATCCACCAGCTAGTATTTTAGTACCACTAGATTCTCCCTGCTCAGGGTCAAACAAATTGAACCCCAACAACTATAGTATATGTGCATGGCAAATTGTACTTGCAGAACTTTTTCCAAGATTTGGTTCTCTGCAGCTCGTGTGGAGTAGTAGGACTGTAGGAGTACCAAGCAATAAGGTACTAGTGGTAATATAATCTAATAACCCATTTGTTCATTATTCTTGATGCTTGTGATGAGATGAAAAGCTAGCGGCTACCATTTGTTTGTTAGCACTTGCATGGATGCTATTTATTTTTATATAAGGCTACTAATTAAGGAAAAAGGAACCAACTCCATTTTAACATAACACTACTAGGGAAGTGCTCATCAATGATGCTCCCCTTTCGTCACGGAAGACTCCAAAATCGTCACTGAGGATCTTCTATGATGAACTTGTGACGAAAACCTTTTCGTCATGGAATGAGCGTCATTGATTGTCTACGGTGATGAAACAACTATTTTCATCATAGATGTGAATTCATTCGATGACGAAATGACCATCGTCACAGAATGAAATTCATTCTATGACGAACCCTATTCGTCGCTGATGTACCTAGTTTTTCGTCATAACATGACTCTCTGTTAGGCTGCCAAACAGCATTTGCCACGCTGGCAGCTGACGTGGCAGCTGATGTGGACAGACACGTTGTAGCTGACGTGGCTGCTGACGTGGACTGACATGTGGATGCTGACGTGGACTGACACGTGGTGGCTGACGTGGACTGACACGTGTCGCTGACGTGGACTGCCACGTGTCACCTGACGTGGCAGCTGACGCGGTTATCACGTGGCTGATGACATGGCAAGTGACTGGAATGTCCACGTGTCACTTTTTATGGGACCACGTGGCATCCTGTGATTAGTCCACGTGTCGCTATGTGATTGCTTCTCATTTTCATCACAGAACAACATATGAAATCGTCACAGAACAAAATATATAATCGTCATAGAATGACAGCATTTCAGCACAGGTGCTCATGCTGATTTCATTACAAAATACAAATAATATTGACATCACCAGCAGCTAATAGATCCAGTATTCCAATTACCATACAATTTAATCAACACTACTAAACTAAGTTCACCAGCAACTAAACTCAGTTCACCAACACTACTAAACTCAGTTCACCAACCCTGGATTTCATCACTAGCAATATAAGTGCTAAACAAAATCACTAGTAAACATAAGGATTGCATATACAAAATCACCAGCATGCCAACCACCACCAGCGCTCATGTCGAAGAAGAATTGTTGAGGGACAAGATACGCTTGAGCAGCGCATTGTTCTCCTCCATTGCCTTGTTGTTTATCTCTGTCAGCTTCTTGTACTACTCCATCTCCTTTTGTGTCCTCGCCAGCCTTTCCTTAGCTTCTTCACTTCTCTTCTTGACATCGTCGAGTTCACCTTGTACAGCAGCCTTATAGCTTCAGCTGCTAGTTGCTCCCGAAGCTCGCTTTCATTTGATGCTGATGCTTTGGAGGATGGCACTGGTTTGATGCCAACACTCTTCAGGAAAAGGGTTGAGCTGTTCTTGGAGAGCACCTGGGACACAACCTGTCCCGCGTAGTTGCAAAAGTCTATCTGCATGACAACAGTCAGATCCCGTCCTCAGTGAAGGTGAATGCAGGTCTTCCACCACTTGCCCGTTCCTGGACCCTGCCATGCTATGTTCTGAAGGCAGAAAATTTTGTGATGCCAAGGCCAGAGGAAGGTTTTGCTACGTTCGGCCCGCTGCACCCAGTCCCACCCCCTACGATCGTAAGTTTCCCTGGAAACTGAACTGACAAGGACTTACATACGGATTTGGGAGGGCAACACGCGCCGGTTCCACAGTAGCCGGAGGGGGAGGACGAAGATGCCGTCGGAGGGGAGGACGAAGATGCCGCCGGATCTGCAGCCTCCACGATGAATCCGCATGGCCACCGAGGTGGAGTGGGGGCGCCGCCACCGGGTTAATGCGGGGTGGGATACAGGGGTGGTTAAGCAACACGACTTGTTCTAATCACAAGATGCGTGGTGTGCGGCAAATTTTTGGCGGCAGGTGAAAATCTCTACACGCGGGCCAGTACAGGCGGCAAATTATCTTTCTCTCCTTACTCTGCGAGCATGGATGGCAAATGGCAAATTTTATTAATTTTGTATTATTTTTAAAAAAATGATCAACTCATCTTAAGCTTGTAAAAATGCATAATAAAAAATCACATAATAATAATTATTAAAAATAGTGACAGGTTATAACCTACATCTACACGATATATGGGTTAAAAAAAATACATGAAACCACATACTTATTTTTAGTGTAATTATATTTATAGATTCTCTAATGTGTTCTCCTAAGCCGCAAACCACTAATAATGGGGTAATTGTATTTACATCTTTTTAAAACATTGAGGCGCCCCTACAAATATAATTTGAATAGTAAAAGTTAAGCACTAAAATTTAATTTTTTTCAAACGACCTTGGATGGAGAAATAACCAACATAAAAGTAGTAGATCTCAAAAAGTTATGAAACTTTATTGTTTTATAACTTTTTCATTTGAAATCATGTACCGCTTGAAAATGTTGTGTGAAAATCAATTTTGAAATTGACGAAGAACTCGATTTCTCTTTTTCATCTCCAACTAAAACTTGTAGCTAGAACTTTGTAGTTCTCGGAAAGTTATAGAACTTTGTAATTAGCAACCTTTTTATTTAAATTCATGTTGTCAACGAAAATTATGTTTGAATTTCTCTAATTTAAAATTTGAATTTTTCAACGATCTGGGATGTACAAACTAAAAAATCAAAGTTGTAGATCCTAAGAAGTTATGAAACTTTGTAGTTGAAATTTTTTTAATTTGAAGTCATCTTGTCGGGAAGTTGCTATGGATTTGTGCACTCCGACACCAAACCCTAACTCGAATAAAGAACTTCGGCAAACTCCTACAAGCAATACTACACGAATGCAATGATTTATTTATAGATTGTTCTTAGTTGTCCTAGGTTGACCTTGCAACTACATGCTTCACGCAATTTGCAGGAAAAATTTTAAAAAGTTCGTATTTTTGGCTTCTCCAAAAACCCGGGATGAGTGTCCCCCGCCGTCCAAGATCGCCACCCACCCTAGGACATCGCCACACCACCGCCGGCATGGACAGTGAATGCTTCCTGCCATGGCGAAGGAGCGAGGCCGCATGTGGCCACAGTTGCCGTTGGTCCATGGATGGGGTTGTGTGTTGCTGCCAGATAGGGAGCGAGACTATGAGCCGCAGAGAAGGAGGAGGTGGAGAGGCTTGGCATCCACGTCGGAGTAGGCGAACAGGCGCTTGGATTTGGGTGAGTGGAAGGCAGTAGAAATTTTGGATTCCGCAAGCTGCAGGTTATGGTGGTACCGGCGAAATTTTGTCAACTACAAAGTTCTAGACAAGATATGACAAGATCGCATTCTCCGTTCACTTGAGAAACAAAATGATCAATAAGTATCAACAAACATGCAAGTGTTACTAGTGGTGTTTCTGTCCTCGTCAAGTTGGGGGAGGTTTGTGTGTTCGAATCTTGTTGGTTGTCCATTTTTGTTTTTCTTATTAATTTTTCATAATGCTAAAATTGAATATTAAAATATGGAAAGTTTAAATAGAATTTTGGTACAGTGATTGATTTTAAATGGCTTAAAATTTTTTACAGTAATAAATAAATTTTTCTTGACACTTTTACACGCCTTGTTAAATTTGAGTTTCAAAATATAAAAACTTTAAACATATATAAATAATTTCAAAAGGAAAAATTCATCAACTCCAAGTTTTGAGAACTCATCCTAATTTACAACTATTGTTTTGGTTATTTTTTCATTTCTAATTGTTTGAACATTTCAAAATATGACAACCTCTCATCCCACATCCACTTGAGAAACAAAATGAACAACATGCTCGTGCTTGAGTGGTGGTGGTGGTGTTTCTATCTTCGTGGAGGTTGGGTGATGAGGTTGCAGGTTCAAATCTTGTTACTAGCTCCCCAATTTTTGTTTTTCTTATCATTTTTTCCACGCCATGCGTATCTGAATTTTCTATCCACACGCCCGCGTTGGGACACGCCCGTATTGACGGCCAGTCTAGGACCGCCTTAATATTGCTACTGCTGACCTCCGGTTATTTATATTTATATATGAAAAGCAAAGCATCAACATAAATGTGCCTCTATTTTATTGGTAAGGACATATCACTTTGATGCTTGCCATCCTAGGATCAAGCCCTCAAAGACTCTACTTTTTTTGCATTTTTGCACACATGTAAGCAAAAAGGGAGTCAGGGTCTTCTTGTATTAATGCTTGGGTTTAGGTGACGTGACATTTTTGCACACATGCACGCAAAAGCAGTGCTGCGCAAAAGGGAGTCAGAGTCTTGTGTTCATGCGTGTGTTTAGGTGACGTGTTTTCTAAATTTTTTCTTTTTTAATCTCTCTTTTTTTAATCTCAATGTGTGTTTCCTATTACCTTTTTCTCCCTGCACTTTCTAATTTTCTTGCTATTTGCTATAGTCGAATCTCTACGTCACCCAGAGTTCCAAAGGCCACGTATTGGCGTAATAGTATATGAAATGTGTGTGCTCTATTTTTTTTCCATAAGATATGTGTGTGCTCTATTAGATATGTTCGACAAACACTAGTGATTTCTTTATACTACTAGTATTTTTAAATAAAAGAAACCAATTAATGCTGATACTATTTTAACCTTGAATAATATATGATATGTCATCTCTAGTGGAAGATAGATTAGTATCATATATTCATATACGCCACATCAACTCTGGTGAATAATATGCCACGTTAGCTTAAAACCCCCTGTTACACATTTTCAATTTTCATACCAAAAAACGTCTCTACATGGTTAAGGATCAATTTCTAATACACATTAAAACGTCTCTACCCACTAGTAAGGTTAAAAGCGTATCTAATTTCATTTTAATATGATTTGAAAAGCGTGTTAAAAAATGTGTCTAGATATCTCTTGACGTTGAAAGCGTGTTAAATAATGTGACACTTAGATACGTTTTTGAAATCGTGCCAAATAACGTCTTTACGTGCCAGCGTTGAGACGCTTTTAATGGCGTTACAAATGTGGCGTAGCTACAGGGGGGTTTTCTAGTAGTGGCCGCTGCCCGGCGCCGATCTACTCGCGCGCCACGCGCACCTCTGATCGTCGGCGCTGCTGTTCTATCACAGGCGTGCCGCCGCTGCCCGGCGCCGCTCTGCTCGCCCGCACGGCGCCGATCACCCGCCGTGGGCGCCTCGCTGCTGGGACCACAGCGCCATGTCCTCGAGGTGGTACACGAGCCAAACAATCAATGACGATTTAGTATTGTTATTTGATGACGATTATTTCATTTTCGTCATTATATTTCGTGCCAAAGCTCCGTCGCTTGTGACTAATGACGAACCTGCACATTTCGTAATAGAATGCTCTCATTCGGTGACGAAATTAGTAATCGTCACGAGTGAATTGTCATTGATGGACACATTTCTAGTAAGTTGGCCAACCAAAGTACGTCCATCAACTTGCCAAGTGGATATGGGGGTCTTAACTCCGATCCTAAGTACTTTACTGTACGTCCGTCCAGAAAAGATTAGTTCACAACTGTCAATGCTTATTTTAAAGCATAAAGTTAACCTGCATATTCATCAAGGAAAATAGCACAAAAGCCAAGAAGAAAGATTATGCATGGAACAGTGATTATAACAATGACATATAGCAAACAAAATTCAAGTTTACAGTTAAACGCTGTGATAATGAGATGACAAGCAATAGCATTTTCCTACCTGAAATATGTCCCCTTTATTTCTTCCGCTTATTTGGGGAAGTTATTGTCAAGCAGAGTAGATGTGCGTGATCATGCGAATTTCTTTATTTCCTTTTCTTTTTTACAAAAAAAAAAATGAACACTGTTTGGATCCACCACGCATCAGAAGACAAATTTGGCTACTGAAAAAGACCATTATGTATCGCTCTCGCTACTGTTGGAGTGGAGTCTACTCTACTAGCCTTGTCGATTCTACCACAGTACTGTGAATCCTTTCTCCTGTTTCCTGATCGAAGAGATCACTCGACCTTGACAGACACATATCTATCATGGTATCTTCCATAGTTCCATGCATGTATCCAGCCAGCATCGATCTAGTCAATCTGAGATATATATGACCACCAACCCTTTGCTACATTGCGTTTGTTACATCTTTCATTTGCCCACCAGTATATATGGAAGATTCTTCCTTGCTACGTCGTTGGGTTTTGATAAAACATGTCATTCGTGTCATAGATTCAAATGTGGACAGATTGGCACAAGATCTTACTCTGAAGTGATTATATTAATGGTGCCTTGCCCACAGGGCACGAATGGAGTAGCTACTATACCTCCAGGAAATGCTCTGTTTGCTTTCATATCACACAGCTAGACCTATACAAACGTACATCATCCACCAATAATGGTGACCTGATGAATAAGAGCACATGATTCATTTGTTCAGGTAGCTAGATGTCTATCAGAAGGAAAGAGAAAAGGCAGAGGCAAGGTGGCAGAAGCAAGTTGCACACAGGACGAAGAGTCAATTGGAGAGGAGTGCTTCTCTGTCCAACCTCAGATCCTACATGCATCCAAAGAATAAGCTCCTTTCCATGCCTAATTTCCTTCTTCTACGCCGTGTTCCTAGTTGGTACACAAGTCGCTGGAACTCCCAGAAATCTTGACCTATTGGGTGTGCATTTTCCCGCTTTCTGTTCATGGTTCTCTGTCAAGATGTCAGTGTCAGGAAATAAACGAAAAACCTTTCTCGGCGTACAAGTCTCGATCCAAACAGAGACCCATTAGACGTTTTGTCAAGTCAATTCAGATCTAATCTTGTCCACAAATGGACCTGCTACTACTAAAAATGTTGGGTTTAGTTGGTCATGCTGGTCTTTGACAAATGTTAATAATACCAGTCACCAAACTGCCACCTTTAGTGGCTCTTATATGGTAGCAACACCACAAGACAGGATGTAGCCTTTTGTTAGTGCAAATGAATTAGCACTACCAATCGAAAGAACGACCAGACTTGTTCATGATAATGTGCCAACGTACTCACTCATCAGAAACATTAATTCAAAACAAAACAGAAATGCATACTAATGACACTATATCCGTATGCAAGTTTCCATTTTTTTTTCTAAGAATAAAACCGAAGTAGGACAAGTATGTACTAATGCTGTGAAAAAAAAACCAGATAGTCTCACTAACATGTGATTCACACAGTAGTATTACATTGGATTATAACCTGACTGCCCATAATCAATCCGAAAAAAATTGAATTCAATAAAGAGCACATCTATTGTTGTTAAATGAATATCGGCGCCAAAAACATGGAAACTAAAATTCTCGTAAATTCTCATGAATGAAAGATGGCTAAAACACACAATCAAAATAAACCGGTAAAGAAACAATATATGAATGCAAGTTTCCAATTGTTTCTAAGAATAAAACCCAAGACTAAGATGAGTATGCATTAATATTGTGGAAATGGTCTATATTACCCTAAAATGTCATTCATGAAGTTGCATTGGATTACTACTTGAACTTAACTGATCATGATCCACCTACAAAATATCGTAAAATTTCTCAAATTAATAAAGAGCCCATGCATTGCTAACAATTTTGAAAATGACCATGCCAAGATGAGGTAATCAAAGAATTGTCTTAGTGAAGTGACTCATAAAAGTCATATCCGATCATGCTTCATGACTCATGATCCACTTGAAAACTAAAATTCTCATAAATGAAAGATGACTAAAATATACATCACTATAACACGAAATGCATGAACCACCACTAGGAAAGCAAAATGTATGTCGGGCATGTTCGTGAAGAAAGAAACCTCCGTCGAACACGCGATTCTTATGAGTCATATTGGATTGCTATATATGACTCACTATACATATCTTTCTTTGATAAAGAGAAACAAATTACGTGTAAATTAGCGCGATACCTAAATCGACAAAATGAACAAGACATAGAGGATAGACATACACATTGGCATTTGTGTATTTTGTGAAGTGTGAAACAGAAAGTCGCAGCAAGGCACCCGGTTGCTCTAAGCCAACTAGCCAAGGTTGGTTCTCAACCTGTGATCCCCCTATAAAAAAAAGTCCAGCATCCTCCTCCAAAGCCGTGATAGATAGCAATAGAGCCTTCTGTTCCCACTATTACTCCTTGCATCTCTCAAGTCTCCACACACCAGGCCATCTTCCCCATCGCACTCATAGCTAGCTAGCATCAAGAACCGGAGGTACGTACGCCATCACCAGCGTTCAGCTCCTATGGGTCCTCAGCAAGACAGGTCGTCGTCCATGGCGAACGGCACGGTGGCAGCAAGGAGCAAGGAGGCGAAGGTGGTGCACTACCGGGAGTGCCAGCGCAACCACGCAGCGTCCATCGGCGGGCACGCCGTTGACGGATGCCGGGAGTTCATGGCGTCGGGCGCGGAGGGCACGGCGGCGGCGCTGGCGTGCGCGGCCTGCGGGTGCCACCGCAGTTTCCACAGGCGCGAGGTGGAGGCCGCCGAAGACGACCGCGACTGCTCCTCCACCTCCACCACCTCCGGTTGATGAGCCATCAGCAGCAGCTAGCAGATGGGCATTGAAATGGTTTGGTAGGTGCATTATATTCAGCCGTATATGGACCAGCAATATTTATTTTTAATTTTTTTCTTTTCTTTTCGGATCCCCCTCTTGTTCTTGTATGATATTCAGTGAAATTTATGAGTGATGTAACATATGTGTTGATCGTTGGTATATGGTGCTTGTAACTGATGTGTGGCTGTACATGGTTTTCCTGTTATTTACTTATATAAACAGACGTCTTATATCTTATATATTTGGTAGATATGTATATATGTGTGTCTTTGTTTGCAATTTGTGTGTTTGTTCTTGATGCTTTTTTCCTCAACTCTGGTATCTCGCTTTGACGTCATCTGGTCTTAATGAAGAATCGATCCATTCAGTTAAACTTTTTTTTTGAAGGTAACATTCAGTTAAACTTGTTTTGTTTTGTTTTCAGTGAAAATAGGATTGATTCTCCTTTATTATACAGGAAGAAGTATATGGAGTCCTCCCACTGACCAGGATGATGCATGGTTCATCCTGTTCATCGTCTTCAGTGATTGAAAAACATATTTGTTATATAAATGTTTTATTCAAAACTGTCTAGCCCATGGTTTAGCCATTCGTCAACGCATTGTTGATATATATCATGAATAAACTTATTAAGTCAGAAATTTACCGTGCATTCATTCAGAGATCCAGAAAACTGTTAACGCATTCAAGAAATGCAATCGAACATGACGCGGCCATATTTAAAGTATTTTATTAGTGGAAAACTAAAAGTTTCGAATGTTGCTCAAATGGTAGAGCAATATGTAAAATTGATATAGTATATATAAGGGTTCGGTTCCTTGCATCACCAAATATATATTTTTTAATTTGTTCCCTTCAATGGAAAATAAATTAATTTGTACTGCAAAAATATACTATAATTTGGGATGTAGCTCAATAGATACATTCTCCCATATTTTCTCCCTTCATTGTAAAAAAAATAGTTTGTAGTGCGAAGTAAACTAAACTTGGGGATATGTAGTTCAATTAGTAGACAATCAATTGATCCATATGCATGATATGCTTCATAAAGGGATGTGAGTTCGATTCATTGCATCTCCAATATTTTTTTTTGTTTTATTTATTTTTAATAGCAAAAATTTGTAAATTATCTTTTATTTAGTGCATAAATAAATAAAATTATGGATAGCTCAGTTGGTTGATTGTTAGTCTAACAGTTCAGTTAAACCATGCTTCTCTTCTTGTTGTACGAGATGCATTGTATTAGCGCATCAAAGATAATTGTACAGTTCAGGTTTTTTTTTTTTTTGGCAAATGCTGAACTGAAACTTTTTATTTTTGAGCAGAACTAGCAGTTTAGGTGTAGGTTATCGTGTATTGGGCCTACTCTTATTTTCCAACTGGGCCTGTATGAATAATTTGGTTGTGCATGAATTGGGCCGTCACTTCGTGGCTGGACAGGTATGGGCCTATCACTATGTTTCTCCGATTTTAGGAGTCGCAGAAACGTTACTTAAACTCCTCGCATGTACAATAAATAATACTCTTTCTAACTGTGTTTATTATTCTCTTGCAGAAACGTTACTTAAAACGATGGCTACCGCGCAGTCAGTGACGTAGCGCGTGCTTGCTTGCTACACGATGACGATCGACCGGTCACTATCTCCTCTCATACCCCCTTTTTTTTTTTTTCTGTCAGGCTGTTTCCGGCTCTTCCACTCTGGCGCTCTCTCACTTTTCGTATTTGCCGTGCCAGATCGATCCCTACCACCAACCAGGACTACATGAACGAAATCAGGAAGGTTCAGATGCCACGCTGACTCAACGCTAATGCAAGAATGTAGTTCCATATGCAGACCAACCGGGCAGGCACAATATGCAGAACAACGCTAATGCTATTTTGGACCGGTCCAAAATAGCACATACTCCCCTACTCAAATAGGTTTAGTCATCACCACCCAGTTCAAGTACGTACTACTGCTGTAGCGTGTTACCAGCTTTATTACACAATGATTCAATCTGTCTCATTGACTTCAACGTACATGAAATCCTCTTCTACTGCACACATGCGCTGGACAGCGAAGTTCTTGCAGATAAGCCACAAATTGCTGAGAGAATATTCTCCCCGGATCACCTTATCAAACTCTTCGCCTCCACCATGGAATTCCATCGAAGTTGGATACACAACCCTTGCTCATGCAGCCTCACAGTACAGGCACCGGACATGCTTTGCTGTCATACAAAGATTATTAGAAATATAAAACGATATAAGAATAATATTATGTTAAATATTACAAAAATCAGTTAAAATTTGTTGTCACCACTGTAACACGTAATGGGTGATATTGCAAGCAACTCAAAGGGCTAGGTGCTACTTGTTAGAGAAGCAAAATCTGCCCAACTGTTTTCTTTAAGCCTTAGGATACTCTCATCCCCGAACACAGGGCCACAACTGTTTTCTTAAGCCTTAGCTCTCTCTTCTCATCCCCAAACACAGGGCCACTGTTTTCTTAAGCCTTAACTATTTCTTCTCATCCCCAAACACAGGGCCACCTTAACAGGACAAACAACCTACAATGCTCCCCTGTGGTATTAAGGAAATCAGTTCCCCCATGTTGTGTATATGCCGTATGAATGAAATTGGTTCCCCATGTTGTGTATATGCTGACAGATTTTATAGTAGTACTTCAAAAAAGAACATAAGAGATCACTAATTCTCAGCAACGGATTTTATTGAGTTCTTTAGCCCTAGCTAGATTTTATAAAACTTATAGTCAAGGCAATTTTTGCAGTTCTAAGAGAAGATCCAGATTTTTAATAGTATACAATGAATTACATCTTACTTGTGTCGCCACAAGGTAGTTGTAAATACTACTAATTGCCAATGTTCATTGTTTGTAAGGACAGTTTGGGCCGAAGCTGTAGGGTGACCTAGTGTTTATTTATTCTTGCCTTATAGCTCTTAGTATGGCTACTTCCTATGTTTCAAGTTAGACTGGCTATGATGAATTCCTATGTTCGAAATTATTTATTGCACTGTTACAATAGTGCTATCTTTCGCTACATTTGGACCTCATCAATCTAAAAATTAATTCTACTATGATTTTATACTATATTTATTTTAATTTTTTTGTATGCTAATGCTATTGCCAAGGCTTAACGATAAACATGTTGTTGACGCTCAAAATTGTCTAACGAAGGGTCAACGCTTCGGTTCGGGAAGACGGACGAGTTCGGCGCATGAAACAAGCGCCAGACGCTGCGTCTGCCAGCGGTCCAGAGGCAGCCGAGCCAGCCCCGAGCGCCGGACGCGCGACCCGGGGAGCGCCGGACGCGTCCGCCGAGCGCCGGACGCTCCCCAGTGAGCTCTGCGGGCGGCCACGGGCGCCGGACGCCGAGGCGCCAGACGCCGCCACGGGCTGGGCCACACGCGACACTGCGCCGGACGCGGGCACCGGGCGCGTCCGGCGCACGCCAGACGCAGTACAGAGAGTGCCGCGCGCGCACGCGAGCGCCGGACGCGCGCGTATAGGCGCCGGATGCGTCCGACGGTGTCGGGCGCGACCGACTCCGATCCAAAACGCGTTTTTGGCAATTGTATTCGTGGGAAACTTGATGTACGAGTTTGGGAGAGGTTTCCTACCGGGATAAGACCACCCCCTCCATATATATGTGAGGATCATGGCCGATTGATCCCATCCAATCAATCGACAAACAAACACAACACGATCGAGACGATCAATCTATCTCCAACCTATCTTCTTCTAGTTCTACTTCTAGTTCTAGCCCTAACCCTTCTAGTCGCTGTCCGGCGAGTCTCTCCGCGAGTTCTCCAGCGATCCTAGGCGCCATCCGCTGGTCCCTTGGAGATCCCCTACATGCATCCTCCCGACGGGTCTTCCCGGAGGTTGTTCTAGGGTTTTCACAGCCGTCAACGGGCTCTCCATCGGCTTATCGATCTTTAGATCGGTTTGCCAGTCACGCTACGTTGTCGCTACATTGCAGGTCACTTCGAGGCACCTCTAGGGCGTCCAAAGCCCACTACCGGTGTGTTGGCGGATTTCCTCATCAACACACTTTTTGGCGACTCCGCTGGGGAACGCAAGGCGTCGACTCCAGTATCCACCTACCGACATGGGGAGCAGCCGTGATGGATCTTCCGATGATGATGAAACTCGCGCTGAGGTCAACCCCAAGAACATCATCTGCCCGCAGAGTATGGACGAGCTTCCCGACGAACTCCGTAGCAAGCTCCAAGGACAACTTGACGCCGTTTGCAAGGCTTTCTTCGAGAGTTGCAGCAAAGGGCGCAAGGACAAGGTCAAGCAGTACAAGGAGCCGGACTACGCCGGGGCGTTTGCGTCCTCATCATCTTCTGGGGATAAGGTAAGCACCGATAAACCGCCTAAGTTTGATGATCCTTATCCTACACATGCCGATTTTGCCGCTATGCTAGATGGACAAAAAAAGGTTGTAGATAGTAATTTAGCTACTGCGGTAAATATGATCATGGCTAGGTTTGACAAGTTAGAAGGTAAAACACCCGATTTGGACGAATCAGATGTTGAAGAAGTAGAATATGAGTATGGCATGCCTTCTAATTATATGAGAACCAAGCCCTTTATGCAAAAGCAAACAAGAGCAAATCGGCCTTCAAAACACCCAAAACAAGTAAGACCGATTATGTTGATCCTAAGCCTATGATTACTTTTGCTGGAAATTCGGGTCGTTCTAAGCGAACCGAATCCCATCAAACAAGTAAGTCTTCGGCGGGAGAAGCAATCCTCCCAAACCCGCCGAAGTCGCCTAGTGCTATTCCTCAACAAACTAGTTCTAGAGCAGCCCCTTCTGCCGATTATACGGACACATTTAATCGGTTTAGGGAAGATTTGTCCAAGTCTCTTGAGGAAATGTTAGGTGTATCCATTAGGCCTAACAAAACTAGTTATCACAAGCCATACCCTGTGCACTTTGATTTCATGAAAGCTCCCGTAGGTTGGAAAGTGCCGGATTTTCAGAAATTTAGTGGTAGTGATGACAAAACATCCATGGAGCATGTGAGCATGTATTTGGCTCAACTAGGTGAAGCATGTGCCTTTGATTACATGAAAGTTCGCTATTTTCCTCTATCTCTTACTGGCACCGCTTTTGCTTGGTTTACTTCATTACCTGCATGCACCATTGGTTCTTGGGCCCAATTAGAGGAGAAATTTCATAGCCACTTTTATAACGGGGTCCAAGAAACTAGATTGTCACATCTCACATCGGTTCGTCAAGGGCGAGATGAGCTTGCACTTGATTTCTTTAAAAGGTGTAGGGAGATCAAGAACCGATGTTTCCAATTGATGATCTCTGAAAGAGATTTGGTTGATATTTGCTTTAATGGTTTACATTCTAGGATTCGTGAGAAACTTGAGAATGTTCAATTTAATAATTTCAACCACCTCGTCGAGAAGGCCGTTTATTGGGAATCGCGCCTTAAAGAGTCTCGTGAGTCATACAAGTCTCATCGTTCGAACATGCATATTTGTGATGTTGTTTCAGATAGTTCGGAAGGTGAGACTGGTGAATGCAATGCCACTGAAATTAGGTGGCCAGCAGAGAATAAGCAAGTTACATGTCCTTCTCTCAAGCCGATTAAAAAGAATCAGAATGAGGAAGTTACATATACTTTTGATGTTTCTAAATGTGATCGCATTTTTGATGAATTGCTGAAAATCGAACACATTAGAATTAATTATACTATGCCTTCTCCAGATGAGATTAAGAAGAGAGCTTATTGCAAATATCATAATTCTTATTCTCATGCCACTAATGATTGCAATTATTTTCGTCGACAGATACAATCGGCCCTTAATGAGGGACGATTAAGTCTTGCAGAGATGGAAATCAAGCGGAATCCCTTTCCCACCAACACCAACAATATTGAGGCGGGGACTCCGGCTATTTTGATTCATCCCGAACAAGCCGATGGAGCTAAAGGCAAGAATGTCATCATCGGCAAACCACGTCCTGCACCGAATGTCCAAAAGAATTCGGGGCGGCAAGTGGTGATGGAGAAGAATCAAGATGGCAAGAACAAGCTCACAATCACCGTTGGATCAGCGAGGCGTTGAGAAGGCAAAGATGGTACGAAACTCGGGCGGCGCGACAATGGCCGGCCCGCCGACCCACCTCGGTCGGCCAAGCCGACCCTTCAAGCAAGGTGGAGGTGGCGCCCAAGGCTGCTCCCACCAATAGTGATCTGGTACTTCTAAGTCGGCCAAACCGATTGATGCAATCGGTCAAACCGGCTTACAATCTCCTAAAAGTTCCGTTACTTCCGGCGTTCATGTGACCCGCAGATTCATTCCACACAAGCCGGAGGTGGGAGTTTGGAAGGAAAAGGAGCAAAAACCTAATAAATTCATGGTGAAGCCACTTTGTACTTTTGATCGGCTTATGGCGAAGTACAAACAACAAAAGGCTGATTCTGAGAAATCGGCCGATAAAAAAAGAGAGTCTACACCTCCTAAGCATGAAGATGGTGACAAGAGGCAAAAGGCTATGGCTCTAGAAGTTGGTTCTTCTTCGTAGGTTGTTCGTTCGCGGCCGTCTCGTTGGGGACCACCGATCGCTCCTGCTCCACCGGTCTTGCCTTTGCCACAATGGGGCGCCCAAGGTGTGTGGGTGCCATACCCAAATGCCACATCAATGCATCAAAGGTTTGGAGGTGCTGCTGGATATCAAGTGAATCCATCCGTCTTTAGCTGATTGGCTCATCAATCGAGCTATAACGGGAGGAGACAAGAGTTGCTACCCAATGCTCAATCTTCACAAGGGAAGGGAAAGACGCCAATGCAGCAAGCTTATATTCCCAAGAAGGTTGAAGTCCTGAAGATGGTGGAGGCACCCAAGGAGGTTGCTCCAAAGCAAGCTCCCACACCACAAATCACCATCAGGTCAATGTCGGCTCCAGTAGTTTCCGACAAAGAACCGATTGTGGTTGATTCCAAAATTCCAGCAGGTACGCAAAATAAAGTCATGAAGGAAACTGCTGGAGAAGAGAAGAAAGAGAAGCCACCAATGGACCCGAAGTATGCACAACCCAAGTGGTGCCCACCTAACTTGGACAAGACCCAGAAGCGGAAGTTGCAGCACGCCCGTGCTAGGAAGTTGAAGAAGCAAGCTCTTGAGAGCTGTCAAGAGGGCTTGCCAAAGAAGGACGACGATGTTGCTGTGGAGCCGGCGCCAGTGGAGGTGGCCCAACCGGCGCCAATGGAAGAACCGGCTAAGCCGATTGAAGAATCGGCTAAACCGGTGGATGCTAGTTCGACTGCTCCGGTAATCGTTGAATCGGTTGTGATGCCTTCCGAAGCATCTGCACCGATTCCGACGGTTTCCGAGGACCTTGGGGAGGATCCCAAGGAGTTTGCTGCTGTGGTCGCTAATGTTGTAGGCATGGAAACTCTGGAGCAACAAGATGATGAGATGGTGGACTATGAGCCATCTCCGGAGCGGATCAACATAGTGTATCTATCTTCAGATTACTACGTGATTCACCATGATGAGGAGGAGCCACCGGCAGCGGAGCTAGTGTTTGTGGTGGAAGACGCCGTATTCAAGAAGCCGGGAGTCAAGGTAGATCATCTTCGGCCTCTCAATTTGAGGGGTCACATCAATGGAACTCCGGTGCACAGCATGCTAGTGGACAGCGGTGCGATCGTTAACGTCATGCCATATACGCTGTTCCGCAAGCTTGGGATCAAGGAAGAGGAGTTGATCAGGACCAACATGACCATCACAGGAGTGGGTGGAGATGCTCCAATTCCGGCCAAGGGAATTGCTAACGTTGAGTTAACCATCGGGAGCAAGACCTTGGCTACCGCTTTCTTCATCGCCGACATCAAAGGGAGCTACAACGTGATACTTGGGCGTGATTGGATACATGCTAATGAGTGTGTTCCTTCCAGTCTACACCAGTTTCTCATCCAATGGGTTGGTGATGTTGTGGAGATTGTCCGTGCGGATTCATCAGCTGAAGTTGCAGTTGCCGATTCGTCCGAGCCCAGGGGGCATGGCGCCTTGGGATGCTTGTCAGGTAGAGATCTTTCTGCCTATGATTATGTTGATTATGCTAGAGGCAACTTTGTTCCCGTATCTCTCAAGCCGATTGACAATAGGCTTAACACAATCATTTAAATGGATAATCGTGAATGGTTAAAGCGTCGTTTGGAACAATATCGGGTTTGAAAAGACCGATACTTGTGAAGCAATTGATGATTTTGATGAGCTCAATAAGTTGGGCCAAGGTTTTACATCGGCCGACCCTTTGGAGCAAGTTGACATTGGGGATGGTACTACGCCGCGGCTGACGTTTGTAAATCAAGACTTGGAAGCTGATTTTAAAGTTGAATTAATCGTGCTTCTCAAGGAATATGTTGATTGTTTTGCATGGAACTACACCGAGATGCCGGGTTTGAGCCGAGATCTTGTTGAGCATCGGCTTATTCTCAAGAAGAACTTCAAGCCTGTCAAGCAACATCCAAGGCGCTTCAATTCGGCTATTCATGACCGAATAAAGGAGGAGATCGAAAGGTTGTTGCAGGCGGAGTTCATACGTCCATGCCAATATGCGGAGTGGGTCTCTAACATTGTGCCGGTTGAGAAGAAGGATAGCGGCAAGATTAGAGTGTGCATTGATTTCAGAGATTTAAATAGAGCCACTCTCAAAGATGAGTACCCTATGCCTATAGCCGATATATTGATCAATGATGCTTCGGGGCACAAGATGATTAGCTTTCTTGATGGTAACGCGGGGTATAATCAGATTTTTATGGCGGAAGAAGACACATCAAAGACGGCTTTCATTTGTCCCGGTTTTGTTGGCTTGTTTGAGTGGATCGTTATGACTTTTGGGTTGAAAAATGCAGGTGCAACTTATCAAAGGGCAATGAATTTGATCTTCTATGATCTAATTGGGGTGATTATGGAGGTTTATATTGATGATATTGTGATTAAATCGGCTGCCCATAAATCTCACTCGGCCGATTTGCGTCTTGCTTTTGAGAGGATGCGCCGCTATGGTTTGAAGATGAATCCACTCAAGTGTGCCTTTGGAGTATCGGCTAGAAAGTTCCTAGGCTTCATTATTCATGACAAAGGCATAGAGGTTGATCCCAAGAGGATTGAGAAGATCAAGAAGGTTGAGCCACCCACATGGAAGAAAGATGTGCAGAAATTCTTAGGGAAGGTCAACTACTTGAGAAGATTTATTGCTAATCTATCCGGGAAGATTATTCCTTTCACCCCCATACTCAAGTTGAAGGATGAATCTGAATTTGCTTGGGGGGCAAAGCAACAAGAAGCATTTGACAAGATAAAGGAATATCTATCATCACCGCCGGTTCTTCGTGCACCAAGAAGAGGAGTGCCTTTCAAACTATATATTGCTACCGAAGAGAAGGTCATTGGCGCTATGATGACTCAAGAAGATGAAGGGAAGGAGTATGTTATTGCTTATATTGGTCGTCGTCTTCTTGATCCCAAGACAAGGTACACCCACATTGAGAAATTATGCTTATCATTGTACTTTGTATGTCATAAGATGAGACATTATTTGCTGTCAAGTACATGTATTGTAGCATGCCAGGCCGATGTTATTAAGCACATGTTGCATCGGCTAATCCTCAGTGGGAGGTTAGGCAAGTGGGCATACTCTTTAATTGAATATGATTTGGTTTTTGAGCCATTGCGAGCAATCAAAGGCCAAGTGCTTGCTGATTTTATTGTTGAGCATAGCATAAATCTTGATGATGATGTCAATTACATCACAATTGCCCCATGGAAATTATATTTTGATGGGTCGGTTTGTAGAAACGGTCGAGGTATTGGTATTGTTTTAATCTCTCCTAATGGCCGTGTGACCGAGATGCTTAGCCGATTAGAATTTCCTTGTACTAACAATCAAGCCGAATATCAAGCTTTATTATTCGGGTTGATCATGTTAACTTCCATGGATGTGTAGCATGTTGAAGCTTATGGTGATTCATTACTAGTTATTCAGCAAATTAATGGAGAAGTTCAGTGTTTAGATGAATCACTACGTTCTTGCTTTAATACTTGTCTAGACTATATTTCTAAGCTTGCTGAATTTAAAATTCGGCATATTCCTAGACATGAGAATGAAAAGGCTAATAAGCTAGCTCAACAAGCATCTGGCTTTGATGTTAGTAAGAGAAATTTTCATG
This sequence comes from Themeda triandra, assembly GCA_018135685.1. Classification (NCBI taxonomy): domain Eukaryota; kingdom Viridiplantae; phylum Streptophyta; class Magnoliopsida; order Poales; family Poaceae; genus Themeda; species Themeda triandra. Next base: position 14,360 of record JAENPR010000989.1, on the reverse strand, counting down.
TACAAACAAAGCCGATGCATGAAGATGTCATTTTTTATTGTGCAGGAACAAGTGGATTGGTTCGACCGTCTAATATGATCGGATTAACCAATTCTTCTGAGGCTTATGCCACTAATAATGTCTCAAATCGGTCTAGCTCAGATTCTAGTAGTCCTAGTACCAATTTAGAGGATTGGAGGACTCCCTTAATAAAGTTTTTGCAGGATCCTAGTACTAAGGTTGATTGAACCATCCGCGGCTTGCGTTCCAATACACATGGCAGCATGATGAGTTGTATAGAAGGACGGCCGATGGTTTATTGCTAAAGTGCTTAGGACCTGAGGATGCGAAAGTGGCTATGGGAGAAGTCCATGAAGGAATTTGTGGTACGCATCAATCGGCTCACAAGATGAAGTGGTTGTTGAGAAGGGCTGGTTTTTATTGGCCTACTATGATCGCCGATTGTGTGCGCTACTACAAAGGATGTGAAGAATGCCAACGGTTTAGGAATGTTCAATTGGCGCCCGCTTTGGAGCTCCATTCTATTACAAAACCATGGCCATTCAGAGGTTGGGAGCTAGATTTCATTGGCCAAATACATCCCCCATCTTCAAAGAGACACAGGTTCATCTTGGTTGCTACAGATTATTTCACAAAGTGGTGCGAGGTGGTTCCTTTGAAGAATATGACACATACGGAGGTGATAGAGTTCATCACAGAGAATATTATTCATAGATTCGGCATCCCTCAATCATTGCATACGGATCAAGGGACATCTTTTATGGCTAAAGAGGTGAGGGCCTTTGCCGAATCATATAAAATCAAGATGCTGAATTCATCTCCATACTATGCTCAAGCTAATGGCCAAGCTGAAGCTAGTAACAAAACCTTGATCAAGCTCATCAAGAAGAAGATTGAAGAAACTCCAAGGAGGTGGCATGAAGTCTTGTCGGAAGCTTTGTGGGTGTATCGCACATCAAAGCATGGTGCTACAAAAGTGACTCCTTTTGAATTGGTCTATGGTCAAGAAGCTATGTTGCCCGTCGAAGTGAACTTGGGTGCATTTAGATATGCTAAGCAAAATGATTTATCCGCTGTGGTGTACCATGATCTCATGATGGACAACATAGATAATGTAACCGACAAGAGAATAGAAGCTCTAAAGGAGATTGAGAAAGACAAGATGCGTGTTGCAAAGGCCTACAACAAGAAAGTGAGAAGCAAATCTTTCTAAGTAGGAGATTTAGTGTGGAAAACCATACTCCCTATTGGATCGAAGAGCAATCAATTTGGCAAATGGTCTCCTAATTGGGAGGGTCCTTTAAGAGTGATCAAGGTAATACGTGGAAACTCCTATGTGCTAGAGACATTGAAGAGGAAGCGTCTCGACAAGGCAATCAACGGGAGGTATCTTAAAAAATATTTCCCAAGTGTTTGGCAAGAAGCCTAGTGCTCTTCCAAATAATGGCCGATACATGTATCGCCCTTAGAACAAAAATGGCCGATGTAATACATCGCCCTTAGTCGCTGGCTGGCCGATGTGATGGGTATCGTTGCTAGTTGGTTGCAGGTGAAAGAGTATTTTTAGGTTCAACGACTAATTCACCTGAAAACAGGGGGGCATGTGTTGACGCTCAAAATTGTCTAACGAAGGGTCAACGCTTCGATTCGGGAAGACGGACGAGTTCGGCGCATGAAACAAGCGCCGGACGCGGTCCAGAGGCGGCCGAGCCAGCCCCGAGCGCCGGACGCACAACCCGGGAAGCGCCAGACGCGTCCGCCGAGCGCCGGACGCTCCCCAGTGAGCTCTATGAGCGGCCTCGGGCGCCGGACGCTGAGGCGCCGGACGCGGCCCAAAGCGCCGGAAGCGTCCGACGGACGCGCCACGGGCTGGGCCACGCGCGACACTGCGCCGGACGCGGGCACCGGGCACGTCCGACGCACGCCGGACGTAGCACAGAGAGTGCTGCGCGCGCACGCGAGCACCGGACGCGCGCGTATAGGCGTCGGACGCGTCTGACGCGTGTCGGGCGCGACCGACTCCGATCCAAAACGTGTTTTTGGCAATTGTATTCGTGGGAAACTTGATGTACGAGTTTGGGAGAGGTTTCCTACCGGGATAAGACCACCCCCCGCCATATATGTGAGGATCATGGCCGATTGATCCCATCCAATCAATCGACAAACAAACACAACACAATCGAGGCGATCAATCTATCTCCAACCTATCTTCTTCTAGTTCTACTTCTAGTTCTAGCCCTAACCCTTCTAGTTGCTGTCCGGCGAGTCTCTTCGCGAGTTCTCCGGTGATCCTAGGCGCCATCCGCTGGTCCCTTGGAGATCCCCTACGTGCATCCTCCCGACGGATCTTCCCAGAGGTTGTTCTAGGGTTTTCATAGCTGTCAACGGGCTCTCCATCGGCTTATCAATCTTTAGATCGGTTTGCCGGTCACGCTACGTTGTCGCTACGTTGCAGGTCGCTTCAAGGCACCTCTAGGGCGTCCAAAGCCCACTACCGGTGTGTTGGCGGATTTCCTCATCAACACATGTTTACTCAAATAAACTTACGTAGCTGCAAAAACTACTGGCTCCTGCATAGGGCAGCACACAAGGGGTGCCCCATCCTTCTTTTTATTGTCATACTCAGCAAAGAAGAATGTCAAATAAGAGGTACTGGACAGAGAATCCTTTCGAGTGGCCAAGAAGTTCACATGAGTGTAAAGGTAGAGACAGAGGACAAAAGACAGGGGATCCTCAGCAACATCCTCGCAATACTCCGGGCCACCTACATTCTCATTCACACAGGAGATGATATGAAGATCTTATGCAGGTCTCTACAAAACAAAACAAGATCAATTAGCAAAAAATTTTTATTGTACGCAACAACAATGACACAAACAAACTCATTAGTTCAATGAGGATAGACGATGTACTCAACCAACCCTACCCTGCAGTAGGTGTTTGTGCAATGCAGCCTTCACCTTTCTAGATGCCCTTCTCTGCAGAGCCTCAGAGCGCATCTTTCCAGCTACGATAGGATACCCAGACTTGCATACTTGTTCAGGAGTTGGTGGCAGTTGTGGAGACATGAACTGGTTCCAACGCTGCACATCTTCGGAGTTGGGCTAGTCTATAGCCACTGAATCTCCCTTCCAAGAAGCAAGGAACACAACTTGCTCATCAGGGTTGGGGTGCCATGCTGCGATGGTTGCAGCCATGTAAGCCTCTTGGACGTCAGCACCTAGGCTTTGTTGCTCCACATTTCTGATGACTTCATCACAGTTGGGCATGAAGTGATAGAGATTATAATTGTCCAAACAACATTGGTGATGATGTTGTTTCCCCTCATCCTGATCTACTGTATACATGAGTTTAGGATCGGCGATGGACAGCTGACCGCAGGCATCAACGATGGACAGCTGATCACAGGCAGCGATCAGACACTGAATGGCCTGGTGCTCTGACAGATTATGGTAATGAGCCTGGATGAAGGAGACAAGTCCATAGAATGAGCAGCTTTCTAGCTAGGCGGGTGAGGCTGTCCGGACCGATAACGTCAAGCACTGGGGTGATTGCCGCTGGGAAGTTGTCATGGTACCGGATGATGTTATAGATGATGTTAGAGACAGGGCCCATGGGTCCGTAGTAGTGATCGGCCTTGAGCAGGTTGCGGTGGAGCCGTGGAGGTGAGAGCACAGCTTGCTGCATGGTAGCCTGGCAAGTGCCTGTAGGTAGAATCCATGGATTGTGTCAAGGAGCACCATTCGTAGAGATCGGTTGTGCTGATATGGTATATTGACAATGGCATTGTTGTATTGAGGTCGCAAAGCAGCAAGATGCCAGGCTATGTACAGGTTCGAAGCCGTGGGGTCATCAAGCATAGTTTTCAAACGTGCTTGGTCCTCGAGCGAAGAGTGGGAATCCACCTCGGAGAGCAGGGAGAAGACTGGCGCAGGCGAGAGGACAGCAGCATCCAGACACGGACCAGCTGCTTGAGTTGGGGGTGCTTGGCGACCTGCGTGGCGAGTGCGAGGGCCACCTCGACGGCCGAGGCGGACGCGGGGGAGTTGATGGAGAAGTGCGGCATCATGTCACGGTCGGCGATGATGATGTAGGCGACGCAGAGTTGGTCGGCATCGGCGAGGAGCAAGTAGGGTATGGCCTCCCACTCGGCGAGGTAGGGAAAAAGTATGTCTCAACAATTGGCTTCATAACAATTTTTCTCATCACCCACATCAATTCTTCCAAACTTTTGATCTTAATATCAAACCAATATGAAGAAAACTTATGGATACCAATATTTTTTGTTAAAAAACACAAGGAAGAACACCTAAATTTTTTTAAAAAATCTATTCTCTAGTCTAAAAAGAATTTATAGGTATCACAAACTTTGAATTAATACCATTTCTAATGCTGGCCATATGCTTTGTTTTAGAATACGCAAAAGCAACACAAAGAGTTGGAAAGAACCATATGAGAAGCATAATATTGGAAAATAAGAAAGATGTCTAAAATGAAGTAGATGGTCACATTTTACCATTGATGAGATAAGATTCCAGCTAACTAGATTGAAAAGTGTTAAGGTTAAAACTCATGAGATACATAAGGCATTAAAGAGAGATGAAAACCAACAAAGACATGGCACTAAAGAGATCCTATCCACAATCACTATCTTAGAGTTGTAGGATTTATATATGTTAATGAAAAAGATAACTTAAAGGTTAGAACATCAAATATGCCCTTTTTGTTGCGAATAAAGAGAGACTAACTTGGGTAATAGTATTGAGGTCCAAAGGACTATATATGGACTCTATGAGAGACACAGGAGGGAACCCTAGACTAAGAGATTACACTAATACCCTTGACAATTATACCTTATTAACACCCCGCTCCAATGCAACGTAAATGAAATATTATTGCATTTGGAGAGATGGCATCATGCACTAGACTTGAAAAATAGAATAGACTAATTACATCAGAAATGCAAAGTCCAAAATAAAGATGTTGTCCAAGCGTGTGACTCTAGAACAATACGATGTAGAAAATGCCCACTACCTTCACAACACAACATGCACTTCAGCAAATAGCTCAAGTCTTCGCAAAAAGGGAAGAATAGTTGCAAGATGGCACACAGTAGGATAGAATGGTGACAACACACACGAGCAATTGGGGAAAGGGACGCAATAAGATAGAATGGTGATAACTGTTGGTATTTCTTAACGTCGCTACCCAAAATTGGTAACGACGTCAGAAATGCATGTAGGGGTATTTCTTATGTCTATTGGATTATTCCGCAGGCGCACAGAATATACCGCTGTAGCACTTCACCGAGGATGAGTATTCCAAGGTATCATTATTTGTTTTATCCTAAGGGAAAACAGTGCTAGGAATGTTTAATAAAAGAGGAAGAGAGATCCTTGTGTCTACTATAATCTAGTATCAACTAGTGGAGAAGAGGGTAAGTGAATGATAGGAAGGGTAGGTAATAAAGATAGCAAGAACCTAATCTAAGGATAACTGGTAGAGTGTTAGCTAGGTGGGAGGACAACGAGTGAGTATAGGACTCCTACGTATCTAACTTTACTCCTATGGACTTGATCCTAATAGATGACTGACTTAGCTAAACTGGCTCCTACAACTTGTGTGCGGGGGATAGATCGAGAAAGCAGGCGACGGAACCCCTGCTTAAGCGACTATACTCTTATTGGCACCATGCCTTTTAAGAACTAGCCCGTACATGGTGGGAAACCTAATGCCGAGCAGGACCTGTCACTTCCCGCCAGTGCGCCCACAATCGTTCCGTCCGGACCAGCGACCACCAAAGGTAAGACTAAGTCTGAGCACCACGCTCACACTTACTCTTACAACTCTAACTACCGCGTAGATAGCTAAAGCTCCTATGCAAGATAGGACGATGATACACACACAAGGAGTTGGTACAGGAAACCACTCCAACTAAGACAACTATACTACTAAGACAAGCACACAACAAGACTATAGTGACTATAGACTTGCACTAAGTAAATGCTTAAGTAAATACTGAGCAAAGGAAGACTAATATATTGATAAAAGGAAAGTCTTACAAAAGAGAAAAGGTACAAGAGCTATACCAGACTCTCCAGAAGATGACTCCGGAGACCCCGAGCTTCGCTCGACTCGACTCTAACTCCCACTCTAGACTAACTACTACTACTCTTGCTTGATCTCTCGGGGAGATTGGAGACTTGGGGATTTGAGAGATGATTTTCAAGGGTGATGGCAGCCCCCTTTTATAGGGGAGGTGGAGTAGGGGCTACTGCACCGCCACGTCAGCGATCCGCGTGCTCCATCTTCTGAACCCTTGGATGAAACCAACCTTGGGAACCGCCTCAGATGGATGGCAGTGGCAAAGCCGTCACGTGGGAAGCATGCCCAAGTCGGTGGGGAGCCAACCGACTTGGAACCTCTCCACCATGGGGTCGGCCGACCCCCCCACTAGGAGGTGGGCCCAGCCAGAGCTTCTAGAAGGTGTCCCCACCTGTCATGTGAAGTGGCTCTGATAGTTGGTAACATTTTGTCACATTGCTTGCTTCCATGTGGGCCCATAGATCCATGTGAAACGATCTTCCACCGTTGAATGGAAACACACTTTGATCTGAGGGTGGAAATGGACTCCAGGGGTCATCACATGGATCATGCCCAAAGCTCAGCTCAGGGTGGGCCCACCTAGGGGTCGGCCAACCCCCTCTTGGGGTCCTCCTGAGCTCTGTTTTGTGTATTCCTGAAATCACAAGCTAAGAGTACAAGTGGAACTAATTATTGATAAAATATGCTCATGATGCGTATTCTTCCTTGAAACCGAGTCATGTTGACGGTGTTTTGAGTGTGAATTTCTATGGTATATTCGCCGTCAACAAGATCCCCCAAGCTTAACCTTTGCTCATCCCGAGCAAACAATCAAACTTAGCCTCGGTGGATCGAGTATTGTTACTATGCTAACATTTCAAGAGTGCCATGTGCACGACAAAGTTCTTCTCTTTGAATGGAAAAATTAGCTATGAAAACTCACCCATATTACCTTAGTTCTCTATGGGGCTTATGGCTTTTCCTTTGTCTTGGGTGGTCGAAAAACAGAACAGTTTGACTTGAGCATTAACTTTCTTGTTCCTAGCAAGTTTCATACCGGAGGTTTTGCAATATTTTTCAAAAGAAAACTTAATGTTCCTCACATGGTTCTCTCAAGTCGCTCAAATGGTGTATGATTCCTCACCAAGGCATATGATAAGAGTTGCCTTCCTTATTTCATCCTACTTCTAAAAAGGCTTATGTGGAGCTCAAGGTAGGGATGAAAGGAGATGGCATACTTACTTTGTATTTGTTGCGAAGTCAAATCTCGGATCCTTGAAGAGAAGTGTCATACTCCCAGATCAAGATGTGCAAGTGTGTGGTATATGGTGGACTAGGTTGCTCCTTTATTTGATAAGATCTCTCTTTCTACTCTTTCTATTGAGACATGGCTAGCAACACCCCTTTTTTCATGGACCTTGATGTGTCCATCTATATAGAAATGTTTATTTTACCCAGCCTTTTTTGTGTCTCATATACTAAACAACATTTAGAGAGATATTTTAACACTTAGAGTATGGAGCAACCTATTTGGCAGAAATGGAAGGCATGTTTTTGCGTACTTCTAGTGTAGAAGCAGCATATATATGTGTGGCGTGCGTGTGATCTTGATCTTAGGAGCATGATAAGTCTCTAAACAAGGGTCAACAAGACGACAACACTCAACACAAAGCAAATAGCCTATGTGGAAGGTTTGCAAACATGTAAAGCATATATGGTTCTGGTAGGAATTTATCACCATTGAGGAACAATTAAGGTTTTAATCATTTTAAGAATAATTCTTCGGTAATCAATCATGCTTAGAACAATATTATAGCAGCTCTTATCTCCCTATCTCATGCCCCTCAACAACTTAGACTCAGTTCTAGCACTTGCAACCCATAAAGTTTTCAGGTTCATGATGGTTTAAGAGAGCTAAGTGATCCATACTTAGAGAAATACTAAGTTGTAAACTAGATACTAGAGAAACATTGACAAAGCAACTACTCATCATTTCCAAGAGGAAGATAAACATACATGAAGCATATGTGATAAGAGAAATAAGAAAATATTTTTGGCATTTTTAAATTTTCAATTTCTTTTTTTTAAATGCGATAAGAGAAACAACTAAAATGCTAAGATAGAATACTTACCTTAGTGGGGGAGAGGATCTCCCCCAAGCTTGGCTTTTGCTCACTGTGGTGGTGGATAGTGTTGGAACCATCCGGTCCAACGTTGTGCTTCCTCATCCTGTATTGCTTGCAGAAGTTGGGCATTTTGTTGCGCCAATTGCAATGTTGCTTCTTATTCAATATGCATCGTGTCCATGTTGTCGATGAGTTCGTCCATCACCATCCTTCGGTGGTGCCTCTCTCTGCCCTGTGGGCGAGGAGTGCGCTGTGGACGTGGAGGCCTCCCCCTGGACCCTGAAATGTCCATGGAGCTCGCCTCATCTCCTTCTTCAACTTCTTCTTTAGCTGGATGTGAGGGGCTACCCTACTCTATTTATGCTGCCCGTGACATCCCTCGTGTCACTCTACCTGTTTCTGCAACATTTTGGCCTCTTGCCTCTTGGTCCAATTTGATGGTTAGTGTACGGAGCGCATACAACCGACGTTTCTCACAAGGGAGAGGAACTTCGACTGTATGGCCAGGATAAATCATTTTGAGTCCACCTCTTGGACCTCTCTTGAGCACATTGATAATAATGAAGAATTCCTCACTTAAAACATCTCTATCAAAGGCAATGTACTCAAAGGCATGTGATTCTAGCAAACCCAATGTATCTGCTATACGAGTGATGAATGATGTGAAGTAAATGGGTTTTTCATACTCAATGGAACTAAGCCAAAAGTTTAGTAGCAGTTTGACGGGTGAGACTCAAGTTTTGCACACCATGGCATAGAGTAGTTTAAGTCCATCATCACTTAAGGTGTAACCCCCAGTGCCAGGAAAGAGAGTAATAATCATCTAGAAATGAATAAAGTGCAAGGTTGGGTTATGGATTTGATTGAGGGTAGGATTAGAGCAATCATTGGAACCAGAAATTGCTTTCTAAAATTCTTCCTTTTTAAACCCATTAGTGGCATGGTCTAGATCAAGTTCGCAAGCATGATCACATCCTAAAGCAGTGTTTAAGACGCTCCAAGTTAAATTATGTTCTTCTCCACACATGCAAAATGCTATCCCATTGTTTGTTATTTGCAAGGTGCATAGGAATTCTTTGGTAAGCACTTCTATACCTAGTTCGGGAACTTGGTAAAATCCTCCCCAACTAATTATGTTAAAGACCATATTAAATTCTGCACTCATACCTGTGCGGTCCAAAAGAACCGAGTCGATGATGCTCTGTGTGCAAAGCTGCTTGCTCGAAGGGTGTAGTACTTCTGCAACTCTTCTTGGTTCAACATGAGGCCGCTCTCAGGCTCAATCACTCTTGAGGGATGCTCATAGGGCACCATCTGGTGGTACCCCTCTTGCTCCACCCTCCTCCCATGGGTTCATCGGTGTGGTGAGAGCCTTGGGAAGAGCTCTCACCCTTCTTGGCCTTCTTGAACTGGGAGGAGAGTATCTTCTTCATCTAGCTGCACAAGTGAGACAAGCCAAGCCCTACTATTGCTACTACTATGCAAGAGAGAAGGGACAAATCTTTTTGGGTTTTTGTTTTGGAAGGCTACTTCTAGACTAAACTTGAGAAAGAGCTTGTAACAATGGAGAGAAGAAGAGAGAGATTGTGAGCTCAAGATTATTCGATGGTTTGGGTGTGGAGTTGAGCTCACAATGCCAGGGTATTTATAGGGGGAGAAGGGCAAGTGGAGGTCACCCCATGTGGAGGTCGGCCGACCCCCCTAAGCACTTCAAAATTTGAATTCAACTTTAGACAAGGAATCTTGCTTTAAGCATAAAAACTTTTTCAGAGATTGTCCAAAGTAGGGGTCGGTCAACCCCCATCCTGGCCCTCCAGCACTTTAGACATTATGTCATCAAGTGTCTGGTAAAGTAAGGGCTAGGTGTGGACCAAAAGTAAAGTTACTTTTTAGATATTCCCTTGCCTAGTGCTTTGTGAAAGGAAAAGGATGTTTGGCTAAAGTAGAGACATGGCTAAAGAGATTCCCATAGACCATGGGGACACTAAAGCATGCCTATGTGACCACTTTTTAGAAATTGAGTTAGTGTTGTGGTCCCAAAAGCAAAGAGGGCATCTCATGCTTAAAGTGATAAACAAAGGGACCATCACTTTTCAGACTTTGGTTAGAGTGACATGCATGGGATTCCTATGTGTGGCAAATGGGGAACAGTAGGCTACAAAAGGGGACAAGATGGGGGTTGGCTGACCCCCACTTGAAAGCCTCAAAAGCATCCAAGTGCTAACCATGAACCAGAGCTTCTAGCCAAAGTGAAAGGAGTGGATGTGGGCCTAGTGGTGGGGTCGGCCGACCCCACCTTGGGTGGTCCACCAGCTCAAAACTTTACTGCAAGTTGTTCTCAAGTTTTTATTTATTATGACTAAGTGTTTTGTCAAAAGAAATTATGCAGAATTAAAAATTAAGAATGCAATTAAAAATGAAATGCAAAAAATAAATATGGGATAAATACGGATTTACCTTACCAGCAAGGGCTCCATGTTTTAGGTCCCTAGAGCAGGACCTCTCCGTCTTGTTCATTCCTTGGGTGCTTCGGTAGGTCCCGGAGATGGGGACCATGATTGTACCTTTTTCTCCCGCCATACTCGCTTGATTTTGACTTGTGGTTCGCGGGTTCTTCTTTTACTTCGGCCTTTTTGGCCGACTCACTTCTCTTGTTATTCCTTCGGCGTGGGTTATAGCGAGGTTTCTTTTTCGGTTCTTTGTCCTTCACCTGCATGTTAGCTTTATAACCATTGAATGGACACTTTACCTTTCATCTTGGGAATTGGAGATGAATTTGGCCGAATCCCACATAGATGATGGTGTTGACCATGTTGAGGAATGGCCTTCCCAGGATGATGGGGACTTCATTATTGGCGCCCATGTCCAATATGATGAAGTTGGCAGGGACGTAGTCGTCTTTCACCTTGATTAGCATGTCCCTTGCCAGTCCCACAGGGAACCAGATCGTTTGGTCGGCCAAATGCAAATGAATAAATGTGGGGTCCAAGGGTCCCCCTAGCAGATTATCATAGGTTACCTTGGTCATGATGTTGACACCCGATCCAAGGTCACAGAAGGCATTGTTGAAGACTTGTGGTCCAATCTAGCAGGTGATGGTTGGTAGGCCTAGGTCTTCCTTCTTGGTGATGAATGGTGGATCAAGAAGATAGCTCCAATTTGATTTGAGCGGAGGCTTACCGAACCTCGTTGTTACTAGCTTAACACCTTCAATTGGATCCTCAGGTTTCCCTGGGATCTTACCTTGCTCGAAGGATGGGACAGCTGTTGCTAACTGAGCTAATTGGGTTTCTAGCATTTTATTAAAGCTCAATTGATTTTTTATAGCAGAATTAAAGCTATCCATTTTCTCATTAAGATTTTCAAGGATCTTATCATTAGCAATCATTTTCTTATTAATTCTATCATTTATTTTAGATTGGCCTAAGACAAGATCTCTTAAGGAAGGTTGGTTACTATAAGAATTATTGAAATTATTGTTGTAACCGTTACCTTGGTTTTGGTAGAAGGGGCGTGAGTTCCATCCTTGTTGCTGTTGCTGGGGCCGGTACCCATTGTTGTTGTTGTTGATGAAGCTCACTTCCTCCTTCATTTTAGGACAATTGTTTCCCGAGGATTGGCTTCGACGGCTCGTGCGGTGGCGTAAGGCTGAATGGCCTCTTGTTCCTTTTTGGAACTTTCTTCCATCTTCTTCATCAAGAGGTCCATTTTAGCTGAGAGTATGTCCACCTCATTGAGGGTATGGACACCTCTCTTCTTGGGCTAGAGGCGTTCCTCATTCCATCCTTGGTTTGTGACCATCTTCTCTATGAGGTCCTTGGCATCCTTGACCTTGTGTTGCAAGAATGCTCCTCCGGCGGCAGCATCAAGGTGACTACGGGCCACTCCAATCAGGCCATGGTAGAAACCTTGAATGATGAGCCATTCCTCTATCCCATGATGAGGACAAGGCACGAATGTACTCTCCCGGAGACATTCCCATGCTTTGGGAATCGTCTCATCAGCTTGTTGTTGGAAGCTAGAAATTTTCTACGAAGAGCGCTGGTTTTGCCCATCGGGAAGAACTTCTTGAGAAACGCGTTGGTGCACTTCTCCCAAGTTGTGACTTTACTCTTGTTGGCGTAGAACCATTGCTTCGCCTTCCCCAATAGTGAGAATGGGAAAAGGCGAAGATGGATGGCATCTGTGGCGACATTCTTGATGGTGAAGGTGTCACACAACTCCAGGAAGTGTTGGAGATGGCCATTGGCGTCCTCATGTGGCTTCCCACAGAAAGGGTTGGATTGCACCATATTGATGAGCGCAGGCTTAAGGTCAAAAGTCGCATCCCCCAAGTTAAGCTGCAGACCCATGGCGACATAGTCAGCCGACGATGCAGAGTACTCAGAGATGGTCTTTTGGGCCATAGCTTCCTTAGTGACTGGTGCTGAGCTTCCATCCTCGAACGGATTCAGGTTTGAGATGAGCCTCTGAGGTGGAACTTGATGGCGTCTAGTTCTCCTCAACAATTGCTCAAGATTTTCAAGAAAGTTTGACGGCAATTGGAAACTGCTCATGCACTGTCTAGTTTCATGATAATGAAAAACAAGACAAGTGAGGGGTAAACCCCTAACACTAATTGATAGCTAAATTGATAGTAGACTCCGGATTCACTTTTATTAAAATTCCTAGGATGATGCTTTCCTCGGCAATGGTGCCAGAAATGCTTGTTGGTATTTCTTAACGTCGCTACCCAAAATTGGTAACGGCGCCAGAAATGCCTGTAGGGGTATTTCTTATGTCTATTGAATTATTCCACAAGCGCACAGAATATACCGCTGTAGCACTTCACCGAGGATGAGTATTCCAAGGTATCATTATTTGTTTTATCCCAAGGGAAAGCAATGCTAGGAATGTTTAATAAAAGAGGAAGAGAGATCCTTGTGTCTACTATAATCTAGTATCAACTAGTGGAGAAGGAGGGTAAGTGAATGATAGGAAGGGTAGGTAATAAAGATAGCAAGAACCTAATCTAAGGATAACTGGTAGAGTGTTAGCTAGGTGGGAGGACAACGAGTGAGTATAGGACTCCTATGTATCTAACTTTACTCCTATGGACTTGATCCTAATAGATGACTGACTTAAGCGGGAGACGGAACCCCTGCTTAAGTGACTATACTCTTATTGGTGCCCTGCCTTTTAAGAACTAGCCCGTACATGGTGGGAAACCTAATGCCGAGCAGGACCTGTCACTTCCCGCCAGTGCGCCCACAATCGTTCCGTCCGGACCAGCGACCACCAAAGGTAAGACTAAGTCTGAGCATCACGCTCACACTTACTCTTACAACTCTAACTACCGCGCAGATAGCTAAAGCTCCTATGCAAGATAGGACAATGATACACACACAAGAGTTGGTACAGGAAACCACTCCAACTACGACAACTATACTACTAAGACAAGCACACAACAAGACTATAGTGACTATAGACTTGCACTAAGTAAATGCTTAAGTAAACACTGAGCAAACTAAAGGAAGACTAATATATTGATAAAAGGAAAGTCTTACAAAAGAGAAAAGGTACAAGAGCTATACCAGACTCTCCAGAAGATGACTCCAGAGGCCCCGAGCTTCGCTTGACTCAACTCTAACTCCCACTCTGGACTAACTACTACTACTCTTGCTTGATCTCTTGGGGAGATTGGAGACTTCGGGATTTGAGAGATGATTTTCAAGGGTGATGGCAGCCTCCTTTTATAGGGGAGGTGGAGTAGGGGCTACTCCACCGCACGTCAGTGATCCGCGTGCTCCATCTTCTGAACCCTTGGATGAAACTGACCTTGGGAACCACCTCAGATGGACGGCAGTGACAAAACCATCACGTGGGAAGCATGGCCAAGTCGATGGGGAGCCAACCGACTTGGAACCTCTCCACCATGGGGTCGGCCGACCCCCCCACTAGGAGGTGGGCCCAGCCCGGAGCTTCTAGAAGGTGTCCCCACCGTCATGTGAAGTGACTCCGACAGTTGGTAACATTTTGTCACATTGCTTGCTTCCATGTGGGCCCATAGATCCATGTGAAACGATCTTCCACCGTTGAATGGAAACACACTTTGATCCGAGGGTGGAAATGGACTCCGGGGTCATCACATGGATCATGCCCGAAGCTCAA